>CM070830.1:30547717-30845217 GCA_036326025.1 Chrosomus eos | reverse complement strand
TGCTCCAGAGACGACCCCGGGTTGACCCGTCACTATGATTGGATCCTTCACACGTGGCAGCTTCCATCAGGCTTACCGTCTGTGCCGGCTGCACGTTGTGGATCCGGTTTACGACCCGGTTAGGGAACGCACAGCCAAAGACCTTTTTGAAGCCCTTGCGGAAGTGCTTAGACACCAGGGCGTACACGATGGGGTTCAGGCAGGAGTTGGTGTACGCCACCAGGTGAGAGAGAATGCGGATGACGTAGGTTGTGTGGTTGAGCGGGAAGTGGCCGAACAACATGCACAAGATGACCAGGTGATGCGGCAACCAACATAAACAGAAGAGCACAGCCACAATGATTATCATCTTGGTGACCTTGCGCTTGGCCTTGCGGGATTCCGACATGTCCTGCATGGGGTCCACGGAGGTCCACAGGTAGCGAATGGTGCGGGCGTACGTGATGCTGAGAATGAGGACTGGGATGAGGTAGCCGAATATGAAGGTGCAGACGTCCATGGCTCGACGATGATGGATGTTCCACGCCGGGATGCAAACGGTGGTCCCGTCTAGATCCATCTGCTGGTAGTAGCTGAGATAAGGACTGGAGAAGAACAGTGATAGAGCCCACACCAGGCTAATTGAGGTCAGAGCATTACGGGGTGTTCTCGTCTCTCTTGAGCGCAAGGGGTACCGAATGGCGAGATATCTGTTGAGGAAAATGCAATCACAATACATCAATGATAATTTCAAATTATTGCTAAATTGTAAGTCACCATGGAATCATAATGGACAAATCTTTTTTAAGTTGCAGTGCATTTTTTTCATGTTCCCTCGTAATCAAAATAACTCTCTTTCCCTCTTGCATTAAAGGGATAGTTCACCCAAAATTGAAAATCAGCCCATGATTTACTCACTTTTTTAAGTCATCCTAGGTGTATATGACATTCTTCTTTCAGACGAATACAATCGAAGTTCTATTAAAACCTTTCCTGGCTCTTCCAAGCTTTATAATGGCAGTGAATTGCTGTTTCTGTTAATAAAGTGCATCTATCCATCATAAAAGTGCTCCACACGGCTCCGGTGGGTGGGGGTGGGGGGCATGGGGCTTCTGAAGTGAAGCCATGCGTTTGTGTAAGAAAAATATTCATATTTAATACGTTACAGGCCACACTTTATAGGTTATAAGTTGCGCTATACACTTATAAGTACTTATGAGCGCAACTTATGTGAGTAATGCAACGTACTGCAGATTTTTACGCTACGCCATGACGCACTACACTACTACCGACGTCACAAGTTGCGTAAGTTGCGCATTAGGCGCAAGTAGACTGTGTATGGCCGGAAGCTAGATAAGTGGAATCCGTATGTTCGTTTGGCCGGAAGCTATTTTACTTTATAAAGTTTTAAATATGGATATTTTTCTTACACAAAGTAAGTACATTATGGGCTAATTTTAATGTTTTGGTGAACTACCCCTTTAAGATCTATTTTTTAATCTGATGACGTGTTTACTGGCACGAGGGCGGGGCAACCTGTGTCATTCGCATGAGATCACAGCAATAGCAAACCACAATGATCCAATCAATTTCTGATGGGAAAAATCAAGTCCCACACATTTTATTCTGATTTTTTAGCAATAAACAAAAAAACTGCACTTCAGGGATTATTTTGTACAAATAGGCTATGGATAATCCTAATCATTTCATTTAAAAAGTGCTTAACATGTGTTAATCCCTAAAATGCATTATTAAAGAATTGCATAGTTTTCAAAACAGTACAAAACAAGATAATTTAAAAAATATTTAACACAGACCATCAAATAGCAGTTAACGTTTCTTTGTGCACTATTCTGATTAAGGCACCGTCCTATTACAATTATTTATTGCATATTATTACTGGCTATACAACATCTCAATCAATTACGCGTTTCACGATTCGCTGAACTGGAAAGAAAAGCGCGCGCTGTTTGTGCGCAACAATGATAAGAACGAACCTGTCCAGAGACACAGCTGTCAGAGTAAAGATGCTCGCGTACATGGTCAGGTAGATGATAAAGTGCACAGCTTTGCACACGAAGGGTCCAAATATCCACTCGTCCATGGTGTAGATGGTAGCCTGGAAAGGCACGCAGAAGACGATGAAGCAGAGGTCCGCCAGCCCGAGGTTCAGGATGAACATGTTGGTGCTCTTTGTGTTCATCTGGCCGTTGCGGACGAGAACTGCGAGCACAAGACAGTTCCCCACGGTACCAACCAAAAATATGATAGAGAAAATGACAGAAATTATTACCGACTCAACTTTCCAGTTGGGGGAGAAGTGAATCTGCTGTGATGCGTTCATCTTTCATACAGTGAAACGTCTAAAAAGCTTCAACGTTGCATAGGCACCATTTGGGCACGCATAAAGAGCATCTACATTGACATTTTTGCGCTATAAGTCCTATAAAATAGACTACTCAAGCACAACGAGAAAAGAAAAGCATCTTCCATCTGGATGGTTTTCACGCAGGTACAGATGAGGTGGATGTGGTTTTACGTGTGATCAGCAGCCTCCTCCCCTTATAGCCAACTCAACTAGTTATCAAGAACTTTTGAAAATGAAAATCCAAAAATTAAAATTCTGTCATAATTTACTCACCCTCAAGTTGTTCCAAACGTGTATGATTTTATTTCTTCTGTTGGACACAAAAGAAGATATTTAGAAGAATGTGGGTATTGATGGACCTGATTCACTTAGTATGAATAAAATATATTTTATACTATAAAATTGGGCCCATGTTTGGTTACAAACATTCTTCAGAATATCGTCTTCTGTATTCAGCAGAAGTAATAAATTCATACATGTTTGGAACAACTTGAGGGTGAGTAAATAATGACAGAATTTTCGTATTTGGGTGAACTATCCCTTTAAAGGGTTAGTTCACTTTTAAAAAAACTTTTGCTGATAATTTACTCACCCCATGTCATCCAAGATGTCCATGTCTTTCTTTCTTCAGTCGAAAAGAAATTAATGTTTTTGATGAAAATATTCGAGGATTTCTTTCAATATAATGGACTTCAATGGCACCCAAACGGTTCAAGGTCCAAATGACAGTTTCAGTGCAGCTTCAAAGGGCTCTCTGTTCGAACTCGTTCATCAAAATTAACAAATCTTTTTTCGAGTCATTTAGTTCATTTCGTTCGTTGAATGAACGAAATGACTCAAAAAAGACTCGTTCAAAATGAACGAATCTTTTTTTGAGTCATTTCGTTCATTGATGAATGAAATGACTCAAAAAAAGATTTGTTCATTTTGATAAACGAGTTTGAAGAGGAGAGTCACGAACGTGCATCACAGAACAGAGCAAGGCGAGCATTTGTGCTAATAAAACTTAAACTTTTTTATTTATTTTTGAATTGACCGATGGCTTAGGTAGAAGACCCTTCATAGTCATCGTCTGGTATCGTTTAAAGCCCTTTGAAGCTGCACTGAAACTGTCATTTGGATCTTGAACCGTTTGGTTGCCAATTGAAGACCATTATATGGAGAAAATCCTGGAATGTTTTCATCAAAATCATTTATTTCTTTTCGACTGAAGAAAGAAAGACATGGACATCTTGGATGACATGGGGGTGAGTAAATTATCAGCAAAAGTTTTTTTAAAAGTGAACTAATCCTTTAAGGTAGGCATAGGCTACATCCGGACGCCGTCCATGCTGTTTTTAGATTGCTTTTAGATTCTCTCAATAACAAAAGAAACACACAACAAAAATGACAGCAGTGAGAACACAGCAGTTAAGAAAGCATCTGATCTTAGCGATCTGTGAATATGTTTGCACCAGTTCTGCAAATCACCGGCATCATGTCGACAGATGAGGTAGCATAGCCTAATTTATTTATTTATTTATTTATTTGAGCTGGTCACAATCATGTTTGTTACAGAAGTATTAAGATTACACAATAATGGAAGCTCAATAGGGGTAGGCTAAAGCAAGGAAGCTGAGCCTAATGAGACCAGGGTTCGAAATGAGGGGGGTCTGGGGGGGTCCCGGACCCTCCATAAGTCATTAAGGACCCCCCATAAGAATTTATTTTTGGATTTTGGGGGGTCCCCGACAAATATATTTTAACATTAAAAATGATTGTGAAAATTATAGGTCTTTAGTGACACTTTATATTTATACCAGTAATTATTTAATTACCTAGCGCGAGGCAGCTATAGGGCAGCTATTAGCCGAGTGAGTTGTTGTTGTGGTGCTCCCGCGGACGGTAACAAAGTTGCGCTGTTGGGGCTCGCGCAGTTATACCATATTCATTTGTAGTTAAGAAACAATATATAGCCTACACACGACCAAAGTGCTGTTTTCCTGAATGCCATCACGATTGAAACCGAGATATTGATTTCATAACAGTTCAATAAACAAATAGTTAAAATAATTAAAATTAAGTTACTTACATTTTTAGACGCAATGGCTGTTTTTGTTCTGTTTCAGCAGCGAAAATAGTTCCAAACAACAGAACCACAGCGCATCTCAGAGCAACACTCATGATTCATTACTGAATAATTCAGCGTTTTGAATTCGCTCGAGTCAAAGATTTAATAACTCCTCATTCTGAATAAATCAGCCGTTTGAACGAATCGTTTAAATGAATGACTCAATGACTCGCTCATTCAAGACGGTCGCCTGCCACCTCCTACTGGCGGTTTAGTTTCAAAGCATCATTCTTTTCAACATTCCTTAATTGTATATTCAAAAAATATTTAAAACAATCTCAGAATCTCATTTAATACGGTTATAATTTTTCAATGTAAATTATTTAATTTGTTTGGTAACAGCCGCTAGGCTGTCTTATTATTTTAATTGAATGTAGCCTATTAATACAATGTAAGAATTTGAAATTAAATTTAGAGCATACGCTAAATAAAATTAGGGGAAAAGTGCCCTTTTTAAAGGTACAAAAAATTATTCAGATAAGAGTGTTTACAAAAATGAAACATTGACTATTTAAGTTTAAAGGGAGTAAAGCGTCTGTTTAGGCTATAAAGGAAATTTAATTTTGCCAAAAGAAGAACTTTTATTTTAAATAAATGTTGCTTTAAAAAATCAGCCTTCTTCAGTGTGATATGTTACCATATTATCATGCTTGATTGAATATTTGTAATGTGATGATCAGATGCAGATATCTAAATCAAAGAATATGAGTGGTTGGCGGATGGATTATTATTTATTTTTAACAACAGATTCGAGTGACTCAAAGTGCACCAGATTAATGAATTTATCTTTAAAATGTACAAACTTTTCTCCGGGGGGGCATGCCCCCGGACCCCCCTAGTGTTACGATTTTGCCACCTCTGCCTCATTTTGAGTAAAGAAGAAAACCCTGACATTGAACCATATAATTTTGCGTACAGTGTAGCAAGATAGTCTTCAGAATTGTTTTAATTACATACATTTTAGGGGACCCCCCAAGAGTCAGAAGTCATTTCGAACCCTGAATGAGACAATAGTGTTGGCACTTTAGTATTAACCAACCCCTTTTCTTTGCATGACTCATTGACATTATAGTAAAGAAAGACTCTTGCATTATCCACACTGTAATAGTTTAAGCATTCATTTTATGAGCCATTGAACGGAAGAGGCTCGGGATCGCGCGTAAATCACATCCTTTTGTTTTCCCGGCGAAAATGTCCCGAGTGAGTCCTTCACATAAAAACAGCAGGCTTTCACAGAGAACTTAAGGAAGGTGTCATTTTTTAAGTTTCCTTACAAGCGGTTCACACATTGGCAATAAAAAGCGAATCACTATAATGGCTGACTCCACTGACAACTTTCCCATAGTGTGACAATATGCTACCCCACTACTGGAGCATGTTGTCATAAAATGTCAACATGTCTTAGATGAAATGCATATTTTCCCCCAAGCAATAAAGGTTGAAATGTTCAATGGTATTTACAAAAAAAAAAAAAAAAAAAAGAAGAAGCACTACCTTGAGAAATATTAAACAGAGTAAAAAGGTGTGCCAGCCCAGATCTCAGAGCTTAAATAGCCCAGAGCTTAAATACAGTAATTTAAGGAGGATGGATGGATGACGCAATGACTTAGCAAATCAAATTCTGCTTCTGATTAGTTTAATTAGCAACCATAAGAGAAACTACACAGGAGCAGAAGAAACTTTCTGACTGGCATGACTTCAAGCCAATTTAAGATTGATCTCCTATGGTTTTTATAATGAGAGTTCACACTTTCACAGACATCATTTAGCTTATCTATTTAGGATTCCAGACCTGCATCTGACAACTTGTTATCATGGTGGTGCCTGCTGCTTTACTAATCCTCAATCCATCCGCATTATCTCTCTCGTGTTCCTGCAACAGATCACATGTCATTTAATACTGCTGATATCTAGCTAATGTAAACTATAGGATATAGTGATGTTGAATGTGTATCAAATACATGCAGTGAGGCTTTACCTTTTGTGGTTAAGGCTGTATTTAGCATGCTTGGAGTATTGACCAACCAGCATCAAGAAACCAGAACAATTGTTTATCATTTAAAAAATAAGCTAAAGGCAGAGCTATATTGTGAATATCAGTACTAATGTGGAATCTTTACTACCCCTTTTTTGCCATTCACAATTCAGCAGAATTGAGCTCATTATTGCTTAAATACAATGGTTACTACACTGTGAACATATTAAGTTATTAAATTATTAATTGGATCTTTTTTTACTAGAAGATATAGTCCCGGAAACATCCCTAGCGTTAAGAGTTAATATGTAATATCAATAGTATTTTGTGTTATAGCTCATGCGTTTAAGGTAATACTGAATTTATTATAATAAAAAAGAATATTATTTTATAACTTGATGCTAAACTGTCAAACATCAATTGTTTTTATATTCAGTCCAATGCAATCTGTACACTTAAATGTTTTTCACTTTAAAGAACCTTGTGTGGGATAGAAATAAATGTTAAAGGTTATTCCTGGAATCACAGATGCTAATAAAGAACCTTTATTTTTTAAGATAAATAAACAATATTTAGCATTAAATGCATTTTTTAAAAAGTATTAAATATTCTATTCTATTTCGTTTTATTCTATTAATTATGTCCTCTGATCGCCCTCTAGAGGTAAATGAACAGATTGACTTTTTTTTACTACAAGAAAGTTCATTGAGTACAATCACATCAGATAGGAATACCTTTGCATATTGAATAAATCTATGCATCTATGTGTGATATCTGCAATGCCGTACAAACAATAATGCAGTCATAACCCACATATCTGTTTCTATGCTTAGGATCTCAAACCAAGATGTCACCAATTAGTCACAAGACTCAAAGGCATTGCTGTATCTGACAGAATCGAAATCTGTAGGTCTTGAGCTCAGATACAGGCATAACTGATATCTTACAGTATCCCTTTCATCTGTCGTTCATCTCATCCTGGACCCAGAGACTTGACCCAGTTCCCTCAGAAGTACCCCATTGAGCCAGCCCTGCCCCTGTCTGAACCCCAACATCTTTACAGTGTGAGTCACGTTTTTCCACTGCTACACATATGCATACAGTCGTTCTAAGTTTAACCCCTGCTTTTAATGCCGAGGGATATCCAGGAGACAGGTTTCCTTCTAAATTCAGTGACATTATAACAAGAGTTGCAATCCCGATAGCTGATAAAACTGATCGGGTAAGAGTTTCGGTAAATTTTAAATCGATATGACTTACACTATCCCTGATATTACATAGCCATGTCACAGAAAACGCAAACATTTAATTACAAAGTCATGTGTATAGAGTTACTATCTGCAAATACAGATTTTTTTATTGCAATAGCCTATCAGTTTTTGCTGCAACATGTATACTTGTGTTTTGCTGCAACATGTATACATGAACATGTAAACAGACAAGTGTACCACCAGAGGGCAACACTATCACAAAAGATGTTAAAACTGTGGCACTGGATCCACACAAAACTGATGCTTGTGCAGTTTTAAGCCACACAGAACTATCCACCTGTTTGCATGATTCAGTTTGAACATATCTTACATATTGGCATTAGCAAAAGAGGAAGGTATCAAATCATAATGAATTTTCCAAACATCTAATGTTGTTTCAGAACTTGAGGACAAACTACACATTTTGAAATGTACAGTATAAATCAGGACACTTCATCAAAGAGGTTTTCAGTCAAATGAACCAAAACAGAAGAAACATTCACACTCAAAGCACATTCTTGCTTATGTGCTTATGGACTTTTTATGGTATTTAAGGTATTAAGGTCATTAAAATTAAAATAATAATAATTTGATGAAATATAATAAAAAATGCATACTATTTATTAATATTATTAGTTATGTATGCATCCATTAATTTTTACTGATTTCAGCACATCACTTAATGGATTAGTTCACTTTAAAAAAAAAACTTTTGCTGGTAATTTACTCACCCCCATGTCATCCAAGATGTCCATGTGTTTCTTTCTTCAGTCGAAAAGAAATTAAGGTTTTTGATGAAAACATTCCAGGATTTTTCTCCATATAATGGACTTCAATGGGACCCAAACGGTTCAAGGTCCAAATGACAGTTTCAGTGCAGCTTCAAAGGGCTTTAAACGATACCAGACGATGAATAAGGGTCTTATCTAGCGAAACCATCGGTCATTTCAAAAATAAATAAAAAAGTTTAAGTTTTATAAGCAAAAAATGCTTGCCTTGCTCTGTTCTGTGATGCGCGTTCATGTGACGTCACGTAATACGCAATTACATTGAAAAGGCCACGAACGAACTTTATGAACGCGCATCACAGAACAGAGCAAGGCGAGCATTTGTGATTATAAAACTTAAACTTTTTTATTTATTTTTGAAATGACCGATCGTTTCGTTAGATAAGACCCTTATTCATCATCTGGTATCGTTTAAAGCCCTTTGAAGCTGCACTGAAACTGTCATTTGGACCTTGAACCGTTTGGGTCCCATTGAAGTCAATTATAAGGAGAAAAATCCTGGAATGTTTTCATCAAAAACGTTAAATTCTTTTCGACTGAAGAAAGAAAGACATGGACATCTTGGATGACATGGGGTGAGTGAATTATCAGCAAAAGTTTTTTTAAAAGTGAACTAATCCTTTAACTCTTTTCCCGCCAACGTTTTTATTTTATTTTAAAGTCGCCAGCCAGCGGCAGCCCACTATATAAGGGAGTGTGGGATATGAGACGCAGCCAATGCCTTTAGCACTTGTTCCTGCTTCTTTTTCACCTGTGTTTTGATCTGGAGATTATTTACTCTTTCAGATAATGCGTAATAGCGCCTCCTATAACAGTAAAAACACGGATTGCCGGAAAAATCCATCAATTGCAGGAAAAGAGTTCATTTTCAATGTGTTTTAATACTGATGTAACATTGAAAAATGTCTTTCTAAAAAAGTGGTGACAAAAAAAGAAGACACCTCCCAGAGCCTTGTATTTAAAAAAAAACAAAGAGTAAGCTACATGGTGTCCATTCACGCTGAAGGATGATTCTCTCCAGACTCTTTGCTGGTTGGTTACTATACTTCTGAAAGAAATGCCTGAAATATCTGAGTGTTGAAAGTGGCCTAGGATGCCTCTGTAATGACTTAACCTTCTGTTGGTGGGTTACTGTCAAAATAATGACTACTGCTTTCGAAGTCAACTAAACAGAACTCCATTCATTCGGAGAAAGCGAAGAAAAACAGAGGAAAAGGAAATTTTTCCCTTCCTTTCCTCTGACCATTTATCACTCTCTTGTACGTTCTTTACGTCACACAGTCGTTTTCTGAATGCTCGCTGTCTGTTTTTGGCTACGGTTTTGCGGTGGCCTCCAAGTCCCAGTGATCCTTGAAGAATTGAGGGTTCTATATTTTCCGTTGGTCATAAATTGGTGCCTGCTTACACAACTGTTACTGCAACGAGGCTCTGGTATCAGGTGAGTCTGGCCTGAATGACCCCTTTCTGCGCATTCTCACTAGCGGAAATGACACAATAGGCTGTGAACTTGTTGCTCTGGTGGGCTCGGCGCGTTCAAAGCTGCTGGGTGATATTGGGGTAACAAGAGCTGACAGCTTCATGCTGGCCACACATGGGAATATTTTGGGGCCCAAATGTGCGTTGGCTGGGTGGCTAAGAAAAGAGAAACTATGGGAAGTGTAAGCTCTGCAGTGCACATCTAGGGCCAGATTTACTTACAGCGCCAGCGCAAGCTCTCTTTTGGTGTTAAAAAACTACTGTCGGGATTTACTAAAGACACGCAGTGAGAAATTATCACTGAAAAGGTGTGGACAAAGTTATTTTTGCAGCTGACCTTATTGCACATGCATTTGTTGAAGTTTCCCTCTCAGGCGCAACATTTTTGGAAGAAGAGTTTTTTTTTATCGATTTACGAAGGTTTGCGAAGAATGTCTTAAACCAGGTTTAAGACATGCTTATGCTGCTTATGGTAGATTACGTTAGTTATGATTATGAAAATGATCCAACTGCGTATGTGCTCTTTCATTTGCATGTTGTCAGTACGCGCAGAACTTTCCATTCCCATCTGCACTTTTATGGGAGTGCACTCTTACGCTAAGTTGACCTGTTTAGTATATCAGGCCCCTAAACTGCAATACGAAATTCAAGCATGGTTCACAAGTTGAACCACATAAATAAATGAATGAATAAGCTAAAATATAGACTTTACGGAGTGAATACATTCATGTTTTTTAACATTACAGTGGTATGAAGCAGGTTGCAATCGCTAATGAGAGACAGATATCAGCGCCACACGTCCACAGTCCCGCGGATGTAAAGGAATGAGGACATTTCATTCTACCGAACTACACACAGGTGCTGAATTAATACTCAAACTGGTCAGTTTATGTAACAAATTTAAATTGTGAGGGAACGCAGTGCTGTTGCACTTGGTCTATGTGTTGAAAATTATAACGTTATTCTATGTGTTAGTTTGTCTGTATGAGACTAGAAGTAAGCTAGATCAACATTAGAATAACATACTGATCATCATATTCTTACATGTCATCATGTTGAGCTATATAACATTGATTAGTTTTATGTACATTTGCTCACCTGTCTAATAAAGTACATGCAAGAGCGGCGTCTCTGTCAAGTCGAAGTTTGACGCTAAGCTATCGGCATCTCGAAAACGCCACTCCGATATTGATCCTCATTTTATTTCTCCTTTTGTCCCAAAGTCTGCTTGCCCTGGTCCATAATGTTTGAACAAAACAACAACAGCGTGCCGCTAGACGTTACGCAGTTGTCCACGTCTGTCGCCATGGTTACTATGGCAGTACAAGCGGAAACCAGGGATAACGCGGATATTACGTCATTGACAGGCGACAAGTGACAAGGGACGGGCACTTTTTTAAAATTGTGAATTTCTCTGAATTGACAAATTCTTGGAAACATTTAGGATAATGTAAGTTCACAATTGAAATATTATATATATATATATATATATATATATATATATATATATATATATATATATATATATATATATATAACACTGTGCAAGTGGCAAGTGGTTTTTGGATATTTTGATAAAAAATTCTTACATATTGGCCCTCATTTATCAAAAGTGCGTACACCAAATTTCCAGCGTACACATGGCGTACACCCAAAACCACGGTGACTTTGAGATTTATCAATATGGACTTTGGCGTACGGCAAGCTCAAATCCTACGCCAGCTCAGGAGGTGGTGTACGCAGGTTTTGAGTTAGTGCAGAAATGCGCAGAAAAAACAATTCCTAAGACCACAAAAAACACTGACAAACTAAAAGATATGATATATTATGACCCACTGTAAAAAAGACAACAACAACAGAGTAATTATTAACTTCAGTGTTTATATTTTTGTGCAACATGGACTTAAATGTTTAATTTGTGTGATTTTACCAAAGCATTTGGTTTGTAGGCATATGTATTCCGTCAGTTGCGAGCCTGTGCGCTTTACCTGACGTCTCAGGGTTAGGTGGTGCGCACGGACTGGGTTCAGTAATGAAAGGCTTTCAATGACCAAAAAATAATTCAGAATGACAAAATAATATGACATTATTCTTCTTTTAAATAATAATAATAATTATAACGACATTCTTCTTCTAAATAACAATAAGCGTCATTAATAATAAAAATCATAAAAATAATAATAAGATCTTCAGTGCCGAGACGCGCCTCTTTGTGGCGATCTTTAGATCTGACCACTTTTTTTTCACCTACAATAAACAAGAAAACTCATGCTTAACTTGATCACTATTGGTCTATATTAAGCAATAAAACATTCTTAACTCTGCTGGAGTGCGCTTCTCAACCCCCACACTATTAACAGAAATGAAAGCTTTAGCTTAAGTTCTGTCAGGAAGACTCAATCAGCGCGTCACACATTATCCCACTTCTATCCAATCAGGTGTTAACACTCACAGTATATAAGACTGGTACTTACATTCGTCTGAGTTCGCAGATGCTGTCGCTGCCAATTACCTCCATCCTCCCCAACCACCACCAAGACGGTACCTTCTCATCCATCCTCCCCACCACCACCACCAGGATGGTCCCTTCCTTACCTCCAGGGGGGTCGGCTGCGCCCCCGCCATCATTCTCAGGCGGGACATGCAGATTCGGCTAACCTCGCTTTGCTCGCTAAGGACGGCGCCTACGCCAAAGAACTCATAAATTTATGCTTGCTGAGCTGTCAATAAATTTACTCTGCTATTCAATTTATCTCCCGAGTCTTTCTGGTAGAACTCGTAATTTAGGTTGAATTCATCCCACTTTAATCTTTAACCCCACTCTTCAAACTCCCAAATAAAACAATTTAGTTTCTTTCCACTTCCCTGGTGATGGTCTCGATCTCCACATCGGAGAAGTTTCTCTTCTTTGCCGTCATCCGTGTGTCCATGGCGTAAAATGAGGGCGTGGGGGAAGCGGAGACTTGAATATATAGGGGCGTGTTAGTCTAATGACGATCGTTTTCAACCGCGGCATTTATCAAGGGCAGGTATTGCGCACACCTAGATTTCAAAGGTACGCACAGCTTCATACATCAGGCGGTGAGAGGAGTGTAAGCATAATCTTACGCCAACATATACGCCCGTTTCTACGCAAGAATGATAAATGAGGGCCATTGTACCTTCAATGTGCGTACCGTGACATAATTGCAAGAAAAGATGCAACAATAATATAGTGTGACCAGTGTATTCTGATTTATGAACAAATGACTCGTGTGAACCGGTTATTTTTATGAATCAAAAACATGCAGCACAACCAGGACAATTCACAAAGAAATTACTCTTTTGAGTCTCTTTTTAATGAATCCAGGAGGAAATCAGAGACACTTTTAAATCTAATGCACAACATTGTATTCTTTCTATGAGGTTATTGTTCTGCATGCCTTGCATCTTAGGAAGTGCATAACAAGGGCTGCATAATAGTCACTGTCAGACTCTAAGTAATGGTTTGTGTGTGTTGAGGCTGTGCGCTCTGTGCAGGAAGTTTTATTTCATCAATGGCTTTTTCATGGAGGCCCACCAGAGCTGAAGCGGTACGGACATGTACGGATGTGTCCATAATTGTAACCTCATTTCGATTGACTTAAAACACCTGAGAACCGGTCTCAATGCATCTGCTTTAACTGGGCAAAAGTGTCAGTCTTCTGTATTAATGTAATATTTAAGAAACCAAGAAAGTTATGCAAGTTTTTTTTCTTTCATAAACCTGGGTTTCGTAAGGCTCAAATTCTCTTCATCCCCTGAAATGCCTCTTTCCATTCGTGATAGCCTCACATGTTATGAATAGCGTGCGTTTCTAATATGTGTGTGTGTCTAGTGGATAGCGTCACTGCTTTGGGAAGGGGGCTAAAGGAGTGTTTCATTATAAACCTGTGCCATTAAAAAGCTGCTGGCGAGATCTGGCTTTTGGCTCCTTCTCAAACTTTCTTCCTTTTATACATATTTAGTGTGTGAGACTGCATAAGGACCCCTAAGTGAGACCATTACGCTACGACCTGATAAGAAATGAATTTATCAGTTTGTAGCGCTCTCATTAAGCGTCGTAAATCAACGAGCACTGTGAATCGACCAAAGCTTGTCGACGAAGTGCATTTGTAATGGAAAAAACACGTATGAATTATTGCGGTAAGATATCACAAAAAGCATTCAGTTGAGACGCAGATGATCACGGGTCAGAGACTCAGCGTGCTTTTATTATTTCAATCTGGAGTTCGTCTGAAATGCACACAAGAGAGGGTGAAGTAAGAGCTAAACTTAGATGTTTGTCACACTTGTCTCTAGCCGTCTGTCTTTTTCACCCTTATCTTGTTCGGAGGGTTTTCAGAAGTTCAAAGGTCGCGGAGGTCAGGTGGCGGTGCGTGCAGGTGCTTCTGGGAGTTTGGGAGAAGAAAGGGGGAGCGTGTGCAAGCAGCAGAGCCACAATCACGCAAGCTGCGTGTGGTTTGGCACTGGCAGCCAAGACCTCTCACTCTGCGCGTCTCAGACTTTCTCCCAGGGCTATCCAATCTTTTCTCCATCCTTCCACTCGCTCCGCCGGCTGCTGCCCTCCCCTGACTCCCAACCACACACAAATGGTTTGAATAAAGGATCGGCATGACTGGGCCATGTCTTCTGAAGAAATCCCAAAGAGTAATAGTTTACTTAGCCTAAATACCCCCGATTAGACAAATTGAAACATTGTTGTTATGCGGTGGAAATTCAAGGACCCATTGGCCGAGTCTTTTAACCCCTTTCCGGAAAGAACCCACTGCAATTTCCTGTCATAGGTGAACCACAGGTTCTGGTGAACTTCAAACATACAAACAAAAAAATTTGATTCCAAAAGAAAGGGCAGCATCAACAAATCACCTCAACTAAACTCCAAAACATGGATGGTGGAAAAAGGCGCAAGTTACACAAAACAACAACTGTCCATTACTGAGTATCACTGAGCTGAACATCTCATGATATTTTCATCCCATATTTACAGTACAAGTTGAGCAAAACACATCCAAGTTACACAAAACAACAACTGTCCGGTACTGCCTTACTGAGCTGAGTATTACTCCCATATTTACATTCAGAAGGAATTTAGCATCTCGTCTGCTTCCTGAAGTCCAAGGAATAACCTCTCTGACTGTCACGAAAGCTTCAGTTCTTGGAGGAGGATTAGATAAACCGGAGATCAGCATTTGACTCTAATAATTAAGCATTATACCTGTTTGTAAGGAAGTATGTGTTTTGAGGCATTTTGCCCTTATTTACAGGGTGTGTGGAGTGCAGACTGAAAATAGAGGTGGGATCAGGACTTGACCCAGGTCAGACTCAAACTTGGGTCTCAGCTCTTATATATGTTTTGAAACCAATGTATCACAGACATTTTTTCTTTTTATCTCTATCGTGTGAATTATGTTTTCTGGTTAATGCAGGGTAGTCACGTGATTGGTCTGCTATCAGCAGCTTTTCAAAGGGCTAAACCTCTAACTACAGTTCAAATATACGATTTATTATTTTTTTAGAAATGATTCTGAATACTTTTTAAAAAGTAGCACGGTCTACACAATAATAGGAAACAGTAAAAAGTTTTTTTTGAACATTGATAATATTAGGAAATGTTTCTTGAGTAACAAATCAGCATATTAGAATGATTTCTGAAGGATCGTGTGATACTGACGACTGGAGTATTACAAGACCTAATTATAATTTAAATAGGAATTGTTTGTTGAATGTGCATTGAATAGACCAGCCTGAAAACTTCTATCAATTAACAGTACATCTTTAAATGGAAATTAAATTTAAATTGCATGTCTTCCATTGACGTCCAACAAATTAAACGCTGAATGAAATGCAGACAAGATTTACACATTGTGCTACTAAATGTGCAAAAAAAACTCAAAACACTCCCAACTATAAACCATTTAACATTATATCGTTTGATTTATCTAGGGCTATTCATCTGCAACTTTCCACACATTACAGAAAGTTTCCTTACTTTATACGGTAAATAACTGTGATAGATCTAATGGTACATTTAATGTAATTTTACTGTAAAATACCGTTCAATTTACAGTTTTTGAAAGTGAAAGAGAACAACTCATTGTATAATGTACAGTGAAAAACCGTAACAATTCCCTGGGTGACACTTCACATTTGATGTATTTTTGTTGAAATAACTATATTTCTTCATAGTTTTCTTATTTTTTTTCGAATCAGTTATGTATATTAGGGTTTATGTTACATTTAATGTTGTTAAATTAAAGGAGCATTGCGGAAGTTCTGAAATTTCTAACTGTTACTGACACCAGTGGCCGTTAGAGAAACTGCAGCCAGTCTCATGCTCGCTCTCGGTGCGCACTAGATTTTTTTTTTTTTTACTTTCGAGGAGTTTCCGTGGGTGTCTGGATTGTGCTGGAGGCTGGTCACTTCTTTCCGTCCGCAGAGTCCATTTGAAACACTGCTAGTGATTGCCGCTGCTTACTAATGGCTGCTTATTAAGTTAAATTAAATTTTAAGTTAAGTCTGTAAAACCAATAACGTCGCTACTGTATTTTTGACGGTAAAATTCTGGCAACCACAGCTGCCGTTTTTTTACCGTTAAAATTACGTTTTATTTTTTACAGTGCAAGATCCATTTGGAATGACCAGGTTAATACAACCAGCCATCCTGGAATTCACTTTTCAAGAATACCCATCTCCCATCTGCACAGCTGCAGATGCCGCAGACAAGAGGTCATTTTCTCCCCAATCAAGTTGATTGAGGTTCTATTTCCAGACAGCAGGGCTTTGAACTCTGGATGTCATGGCTTGAGGGCACGCTCTGCCGCTGCGCTCAGCCAGCTAAACACTCTCGTTTAGGTACGTTTGGCTGCCAAGGCTGAAGCTGGAAAAATGCTACAACGCATCTCAAATATTTCAAGGGAGAGTGGTTGGAAAAAGCACCTGGATACAGCACATGCTGTCAAGACCTGGCAAAGCTTGCATGCATTTTGGGCCCTTCTGTGCCATTAACCACCCTTTGCATCTCCAGAGACATGAGGGCATTTGAATTCCTTCTTTGCATGAAGGTCAACAAGCTGTTTGTAAAAGAATTACATCACTTACTTAGTTCTTAGGAAATACTTAGTTCAATCCACATTTTTGTCACTATGCTGGCCATTGCCAGAGAATCCAATATAAAGAATGCAGAGCCTCTTATAGTGATGTACCAAGTCCGCTACAATGGACCTAATATAATATTTTATTCAAATCTATATTATAATATATCACTGTGATATATATATATATATATAATATATATATATATATATATATATATATATATATATATATATATATGTAAGGATTGTGATTTCATATCGCTTTAAATAACTTTATCTTACAATAAAAAATGTTTTGTTCGGAGGCAAAAAAGGCTTCCATATTCTTTGTAATAGAGAATATTTTAATATCCCTAAAATTCACCTAACTTCTCAAATCACACCTTTGAAGTAAAAAAGATCTCTCTCTCTCTCTCTCTCTCTCTCTCTCTCTCTCTCTCTCTCTCTCTCTCTCTCTCTCTCTCTCACTCACCACACACACACACACACACACACACACACACACACACACGTTTGTTTTTGTGACTTATGAGGACATTCCATAGGCGTAATGGTTTTTATACTGGACAAACTATATATTCTATCCCCCTACACTGCCCCTGTCCCTAAACCTACCCATCACAGGAGACCTGCTGCATTTTAACATTTTTAAAAAAACATTGTTTTTTATGATTTTTAAGCTGTTTGAAATATGAGGACGCATGCAATGTCCTCATATTTCACGTGTAAGTTGTAATACCAGTGTAATACCCATGTCATTATACACATTTGTGTCCTCATATATCACAAAAACAAGCACACACACACACACACACACACACACACACACACACACACACACACACACACACACACACACACACACACACACACACACACACACACACACACACACACACACACACAATCTGAGTTTGATAGCAATCCAACTAACTCGGTCTCTTCGGTTTTATACAGAGTAATCAGGGGGGCACCATTACCAGCCAATCCCATTAGTTCCTAGTGAAAACAGAACTTTCACTGCATATTTAAGGTAAAAATAAATAATCTTGACTAATCTGAGGTACTAATCATTTTCATATTTTACATGCACTCTGTCCTTACATCTTTGTAAATGTGTGAGATGGATGCAACAGCTATTACAGCACCTTACTAAAGGTTATGGATGCTTTGATTACGTATAATGTAAATAATGTCATAGATAAAAAGTTTCCATCAGGGGTGGTTTGTTTTTCATTAACACTATAACAGTGTAAATAAATAGTGCTCGCACACTATGACAAATGTAGAAAAGCTCAGTTCATCTCTGAGAAGAAATCCTGAGCAGTATGTCTACAGTCAGACTGATTTAAAAAAAACAATTGCCATTCGTTTCTGTATCTTTCTGGCCCTGTTTACACCTGCTGTTAAGATATAAACAGTTTGGTCGATCGGATCACAAGTAGATGAGGGAGACACATACCCATTTACACCTGGTGTTTTGATCCATCTCTTTTGTCCACTTTCAACCACTTCTGTCCTGATTTATTCGAGGGAAAGGTCTATGGGGGGGGGGGGGGGGTAAATGTATGAGTTTTACCCATCCACCCACCCACCTTGCGCAATTTACATGCACAAAGACGATGGAAAAACACACGGAAAGGAGCAGCTTTGGTTTCTGTTCTGATAGCCGCAAGACCACGCCGAACACTGTGAGGGTGTGTTAGAAATCAGGAATGGTGAGCGAACATCATGCTTGGTATGTTTTTTTGTCTTCAAATCTCCAGCCAACAAAGTTTAAATCCTGTCTGGCTAGCGCGCTTTCCATAATGTTTACGCATTAGGTCAGTAGCTAGGCAGAGAGCAGGAGGTCTTTTGGAGTTGTTCGAACACCTGAGCGTTTACACTACGAAAACAATCCGGTCAAATGCTTTTTCAACTACCTTCGGAAGTGGTCGAAAGTGGACAAGCTCATTTTAGACCCAATTTACACCTGTATTTAGCGTCATGCATTTGTTTATCAACCTTGAAGCTTGGTTCAACTCTGACCCAGTCACTTCACCTGAGACTAAAATGAATCTATTAATCACATTCTAAGAACTCCCCAGAGCCTATATTATAGATTGAGAGAGCCCTTTGCATGCCTTAATTTCCTCGAGGGGAAGCAGGGCTAAATGTCCCGACAGACGCAGACTGATTTTCCACTGTTTTAACGAGAATGACAGAGAGAGAGGGAGACCACGAAAGGGGTATTTATAGAAACAGCTGGAATGTGAAGGGCTAATTGTGCTTAGTCTATTGCTCCCTTCATAGTCTGTTCACCATTACAGTGTTTTTCAACAGTAAATGCAGAGAGAAGAGATACCTAGAAGAAAGGTATGACCTATTTTCACCCACACTGATAGAGAATAAAAAACATTGTCTGGTCTTGAGGTAGGCTATATTTCTTGCTTTAAATGGTTAAAGGTTCCGAACTCACTCGACCGATAAATTTAGGCCTGGGTTAAAATATAGATTTTTTGATTTCATGATTTTTGAATTTTGATATTGACTCCTAAATCCCATGATCAATCTATTACTTTTGAGCAGTGGCACAGCCCGCTACTGTATGAATTAAAACACATATTCAGAAATAAAACAAGTGAGTGAGTGGTTGAATCATTCTCTCAACCAATTTGTTCAAAAACTCATGCAAAGAATCATGCAGGAACACATTGGTGGAGCAAAAACAGACCAAGTAACTGGCAATATGTCTTAAATATAAGTTACTCAATATTAACATGTTGTTTATTTAACTGGTGTTGTATGAAACCAAAATACGAGACTGGAGGGCTAAATGTGTCAAAAAGAATGTCAGTGTTTCCACTGTGTACAATATTACGGCGGAGCAAAAGAGACAAACACTCATTGTTTTAAAAAGTATTCTTCCATCCATAAACCAAAGAAGCAGAAATCCCTAGTTTCATCACTGGGCCAGCACCTCCATTCAAACACAGTTTTAAACATTGAAATGGATGTCATAAATGCTCATGATAATTTATTCTAATTCACTTTATTAATATGTATTATTGTTATATTGTATATTTATTTTTCTTGTCATTATTTGTTTTGTGTAATAATACTTTAATTGAAATATTGTATGAAAACACAATAATGCCAATAAAATACTTTAAATAAACAAATTAATTTACTCTCTTTGTGGGACTAACAAAATCAGTTGCAGTGCACACCCTGGTGAAAAAAAAGAAGCCAAGTATACATGCAGCCAGACTAATTATCAGTATACTTCAAGTGTGTTAATGATTAGTTAACTTGAAGTGTGTTAACCTAAAGAAACAACTAATTTTGTACTAAGTATATTTTAGTTGTAATTAAATTGTAGTAAAGCATAACTTTAAGTATATTTAGTGTACTAAATTGGACCAACTTTTTCAAATACAATAAATTATACTTTTTTTTCACTAGGGCAGTGTCATGTTTTCTGTTTGTTGTCACTAAACACATTCTGATTTCAGTTTTGGGGGCTATTTGGTGTGTGCATAAGGGTCATATTAAACTCTAGTAGGATAACCTGGGTGCAGAGATGTTGGAAGGGCATCCAAAGAAAAAAACATCTCTGCATGATTGCACTTTAAAATGTGGACGTAATCATTTGCAATATGTGTCATGCATTACATGCAGAGCAATCAGTTGATCTATCATGTATACATTAGAGCAGAAATTGACATGGAAATAGCGTGTAGTAAAATTTGATCCCTCAGAGCATGCGCACACGCAGCACCGTGTCACTTAGCATGCAACAGAGCGTTCACTCGCAGCTTACATCTGTGCAGCACTCAACTCCGCTCTGCACAGCGGCACAGGGCCAAACACCAAGCGGTCTTTTGTTTGCATTTCTCGATGTTGACAGTGCTCTGACCTGATGTGAGGGAAGGCCAGACTTTAAATAGCACATCCGCACATTAGGCTACCATGTGCAGTGAATTGGCGCAAAAGGTGCCGTTACCCTTCCCCCAAACCCTGTGAAGAACTTTACAGTCAACAGATTATTTATTTGAAAAAAAAGGTTGTTTCTATCCAAACAGATTGGGCGCAAAAAAATGAACGAACTGTTTAGCAAAAAATATAGGCAGGCAAGCACCTGTTAACTGTGACATTTTCCTTCAGTCCCACAATAAACTCAGCTGCTCATTAGAATACTCTAACGGTGATTAAAGAAAACAATGGCTTGAATGGAAGCAATGAAAGTTACTTTAAATAGTATGAGAAAATAGACATCACTCTTACTGATAGTTCTTCTCAAGATATATATGTTATTTGCTTTTGGAAAATGTTTGAAACATAGAAATCATTTTATTATGTATTAACAAGTTAATTTTGAAGGGTTTTTTGAATAGCTCTTATTTCAAAGTTGCCCATTACTAATAAAATAACGTATTAGAGGAGAGAGAGAGAGAGAGAGAGAGGGGAGAGAGGAGAGAGAGAGGAGAGAGAGAGAGAGAGAGAGAGAGAGAGAGAGAGAGAGAGAGAGAGAGAGAGGAGAGAAGTGGCACCCAAGCTCTTCCTGTTCACCTCAACACACACTTTCTGGGTTCTCATGACATCCCTAAAATAAAATGGAACGTATTGTACTTTTTTTTAAGGCTTCTCATATAATTTCTAATGAGAATAATCAAAAGCAAATGCAGACCATATTTTTATAGTATGAAATGATTGCATAATAATTTTTAATGACTCCTTTCTCAGACTTATTTTTCCTCTCTTGCTCCACTAGTGTTTCTATGTGGATTTCAAAACGGAGGGCCAAGAACAACATGGACAGAACAGGTTAAGAGCTCATCTGGTTGTCTGGCAGACTGCGGCAGCGTTCTGACTGGTAGGGGGTCCAATCCTGGTAAAAGGCTTTAAAAATAACTGAAGAGTCAGAGTTGACCCAGGCTTTTTCACTGAGCTTCGACACCTTGTGAGTAGCTAGTCATTGCTTGCAACAACTGCAAATCCAGATTGCATGCTGAATTGATTAGAATAAATTGCACAGGCCAATCATATCATAAAACAACATAAGACAACTGGCCACTGAGCAGGAAACAGGTATTGTTGTGATTATTAATATCATTTGCTGTGCTGCTCATTTTATATCAGTATTTATTGTCAGTATAAGCGAATCAGGTCAACCGTTGCAAAGAGATGCACTGCCCAAAAAGATCTCAGAGGGGTTCAGCGAGTGCAAAGAATTGCACAGACAAGAATGGCTGTAGACTGTTATTCAGTGAAAACTAGAAGCAAACATGACAGAGAGTTAGAAAAGGCTTTCTGCAGTTCATAAATTCTGTGTAATGAAGTACAAAAGGGTAGCTGACAAATAGACATGCATGTCCATGGACATTTTTTCTTAACATGAAGATTGTAAGTGAAATATATATTCATAAATGTATATATAAGGGGAATTTACAGGGGCGCGGGAAGTAGGAGTGCAGTTTTCACAGGAATATACTCCTTCCACCGTCAGGAGTAACCCCAGAATGCAGTCTGGACAATTGGGGCGGGGCGACACATTTATATATAAAGTGTGAGGCACTTCAAGAGAGTCCGCACACTCCACCAAAGACAAGAGACGTCAAAAAAGTTAGATAAAATCAATGCTTTTACTGAAAAAAGTGGCAAACGTTTCGGTCACATGTGACCTTTATCAATGCCAAGCTTACAATATTTATTTATATCATTTCTCATGTAAACTTGGCATTTATAAAGGTCACATGTGACCGAAACATTTGTCACTTTTTTCAGTAAAAGCATTGAATTTATTTAGCTTTTTTGACATATCGTCTTTGGTGGGGTGTACTGACTCTAATTGGTCTAAAATGTTTTGTCTACGCACCTCATATTGGACTAATTTTTAGGCACGAAAGGGCCCTAGCTACTCTTCATATATAAAATGTGCACACACACATATTGTAAGACTTAACATATACTCACATAGGAACCACCACAATTACTTTCATGCATATAGGTGTGTTTCACACACTCAGAGTTTAGATAATTACATTTTATTTTTCTTCTCTCCACCAAAACTCAGGGCTCATTTGTCAAAATGCGACTGAAACGGCAGTGTCATGCCCCAGGGCTCACTGACAAGCCAACAGAAACGCATAGAGAATGACGTCATCAAGACTGAGAAAGCAGCAGAACTGGCCTGAGCTGCCCATGTTATTCGATCCACTTCCTCCTCTATTCAGATGCGTAGGCCATTAACAGAGCTATGCATGGGAACTAGGGGCCTGCCAGGCGAGAGCTCTAGCGTTTCCTGGGGCTCTGACAGGCAGATAGCCTTACAGAATGTGAGGGTGATATGATAGAAATTAACTCTCCATATGACTTTGCATTTGAATGCAAAGTTCTGCTGAACAGTTGTAAAAATAATACACAAAAGTTTGTAAGTATAGGGCCCGATGTACTTTGTTAATATGAAGTAATTTTCCGTATCGATGTTTATCCATAATTTGAATTATGCATTGTATTGTGTTGTGTTTTAGGCTTAAAGGAAACGTCAGAAACGGATAATATCCTGTTAACTTTTCCGTTTTTCTACAGATTTTGTTCTTACAGTGTATGTTACAATATTTAATCATTATAAAAAGTAATTGTTGCATTTCTACATGTTATGGAAAGTTTCTTTTGCATTAGTTTCTCACGCCTACTTCTTCTTTATTCAACAGAATGACTTGACTAACAGGATTTTTTTACATTGTAAGTGCTGTGGGGAAAACCACAGTTTGCATGCAACGACAAAAATGTTATATCATGCAATGGTGCAAAACATGTCAAAGTTTTGTTTTAATAAAGTCAAAGTTTATGGGGGAATTACCTGTAAGCTTCAGGGCTCAGGTTTAACAGCAAACTATTAAAGGGATAGTTACCCACATTTTTTCAATTCTGTTATGTCATTCCAAACCTGTATGACATTCGTTCTTCTCTTGAACACAAATATACTACTTCAACAGGTAACCAGTGACTTCGATTTTTAAAAAAAATCTTTAACTTCCTTTATGCAAAAAATCTTGTACAGATTCCTCACAATATCTTTTTATGTGTTCCATAGAAGAAAGTCATGCAGGTTTGGAATGACATGAAGGTATAAATGCAGAATTAAAAATGTTGGGGTGAACTATCAATTTAACACATCATGAGCCATATGAAACCTTGTGGGCCAATAATTCCAGGCCCTTGTTTAGACCTTGTATCAAATCAAATGCTTATGAGTGTACCGGTCACATTTTGGTTTGTGAAACACACGAGTTCTCAAATAAGAATGACAGATCAAACTAAAACTCATTTCAAAAGTGGGACACTTGATATCTTCACCATTCTCTAATAGACAGCTCTCAGACTTTCTCATTCCACTATTAACATGGTCTCTCCAGCCAACACAATCAAACCTTGGTACAAAGAAGTACAGTTTTTCTTCTCACTCAAACCATAGTCGTGGCTAGCACACTAGATGATCGAGATATTCCGTTGTGAAAGAACATCTCAGCATCGACAAATACAGCTGATAACTACAAAAAAGTTTGTAAATACGCATAACCGATTTATCAGCAGTCGAAGAATTCAAGAATGCCCTATACATGACGACTCGTTTTCCTCACTCTCGCTCCGCAGACCACCAGCGTTCCTGAACCTGCCCCCTATGGCCTGCGGTTATTCAACGTCCGCTGTTTTTCTCTGTTTACTGAATATGCACAGCTAGCTCCTTCGCCTGGTCAGAAGGGTCTAGGTGAAAGAGACCACCACGAGCCCCACATTGTGTTGACTCAGTTGCCTTGCCTCAGGCGCGACAACATCCCCTGAGGAGAGTGACAGTTCTTGAGATTTCAGACCCTCTTCCCTGATCCCTCACTCCTGTCAGGGGTCACCGCTTTCCAAGCCCAAAGCTTAGCCTGTTCCCCTCCTTACTTGTAAACCAGTTTAATCTACCCCATTGTTTGTCTGAAGACCTTCTCGCCTTCCTCAGAGTTCACCCATCAAAACATTGTCAGACTGCCACATGTCGCTTCTTGACATATTTATCCATAGGCCGTCCTGAGGTCCATTCTGTGAACGCTGATGGACGTGTAAGGTGAATTTGATCGGTGGGCACTCTAAATGTCTTGAAAGAAAATCAAATCTGAAATCAGATCAAATTCAAGGTTATAGAAAATAAGAAAAGAAATAGCAGAATGTTTTGTGAATCCAGCCCCAGTTGGGACAGGGATATTTCAGCAGCTCTTTTACTCTGTTAGTTTATTCAAGTCTAGATACCGTGACTCAGGCTAGGTGGAGTGTGGTGTGAAGCGTGCCACCGAACCTCAGCACCGTCATCTGCGGGTTAGGAAGCGTCAGGTTAATGCCATGCGCCTCCTACATCTTCCCGCTCTCACAGAGCACAATTCCAAAAGTTGAGACAGATCCCATAACACTCTCCAGACGGCAATTGAGGGAACCCAAATGGGAACAGTCAAAGGCTACTGGCTGGCCATCGTGTTGACGCACCCTGATCTGCATGGATTCCAGGCAAAACTGTTTACTGCCTAGATGGGTTGGATGAGTGCCGATTTGTCCATTTTAAGCCACTGGATTTGTCCTTCTCAAGCCTTTTCGACCTGAAAGAGCCTTTTATTGTGCCTAAAAGTGTCGGTGTCACAATCATTATTTTAATGTGTTGAAATCCACTACTTATAGCATTGACTTTTAAAATATATCTTAGAAGTAATTCTTTTTGTAAGGCAGAGAATTCCTGGTGTGTCAGTGTTGATGTCTATCATGTCCAAAATGTGATTACATCACATGACTTTGGTTGCTGAATGGTATGCTGGTCACATTCCACATCAGTTGTAATGTTTTATTTACAATGTGTTAAGATGAAACCTTGCCAAAGATTTGATGCCATATCTGCATCTCCAGTAAAGGTAAATGGATGTGGTCGCGGGCGTGGACCAGAATTCAGTCTTTCAGTCACGGCATTTGAACATTTTCCACATCAGCTAATTTCCTCCAATCCTGTACTCCTCTTCACCACAACCATTAGTCTTTCCACTCTCAATCTCTCTGTCTACAATCACTAACTCACCCTCTTTCTCCCCCTTACTCATTTTCGTTCTTTCTGAAGCATGGCGTCTCTGCAGCCACAGTGAGTTGCAGGCCAGTGACGCACCACAACAACCTGCTGGTGTTCACAGCCATATCTGACTCACCGTTTAGCTTGACTCACCGTTTAGTCAAAATTAATTATTTAATCTGTTCCAGAATTGGAGTCCAATTGTGTGTGGGTCTCTCAGTTTTGGAAATCGGCCGACAATTTAAATGTCCTGTGAACCAGGCTTAAGTAATTTGAGCCTTTGTCTTCTGCAAAACCAGCTCAATACCACTGGAGCAAGTTATCATAAAATCAGGCTTGTAAAGTGGCCCAAAAACATATTTGGACATTTATGGTTAATTCCCACATTTATATCTATGCTTTTCACAGCATTAGACAAAATATCATCTAACCAAGTGGAATATGCAAAAATCTTTAAAATATTTTTTCTTAAAATGAATGCTTGGTTTTAATATTTTGTTATACAAGGCAGTGACATTCATGCATTTTTAAGTGTGGCTAAAGTGTCCAAATACTTTTGGGTGGCACTGTATATATAATACATTACTACGGAGCCCCCCTAGTCCCACTTTGTGGGAAAAAAAAATTATAACTATCTCGTGGCCTCAAGATAGAAACTTGTGGCCTCAAGATAGCAACTCGTGGCCTCAAGATAGTAACTCGTGGCCTCAAGATAGTAACTCGTGGCCTTAAGATAGTAACTCGTGCCTCAAGATAGTAACTCGTGGCCTCAAGATAGTAACTCGTGGCCTCAAGATAGTAACTCGTGGCCTCAAGATAGTAACTCGTGGCCTCAAGATAGCAAATCGTGGCCTCAAGATAGTAACTCGTGGCCTCAAGATAGTAACTCGTGGCCTCAAGATAGTAACTCGTGGCCTCAAGATAGCAACTCGTGGCCTCAAGATAGCAACTCGTGCCTCAAGAAGTAACTCGTGGCCTCAAGATACTAACTCGTGGCCTCAAGATAGTAACTCGTGGCCTCAAGATAGTAACTCGTGGCCTCAAGATACTAACTCGTGGCCTCAAGATAGTAAACTCGTGGCCTCAAGATAGTAACTCGTGGCCTCAAGATACTAACTCGTGGCCTCAAGATAGTAACTCTCTACTAAATTAATTAATCATTCTCTGAGACCAATTAAAGAATTGTTCAAAATAAACGAATTGTTCATGAATTACCAATCAGTTGATTGGAGATGCAACAGTTAATTCAGCTTTATTTGGGACTATTTTCGTTGATGGAGTAAAAATCTACAAAATAACTGATATTTGGTAGAACAGGATTCTATTCAAATGATATAGCTTCATTTAATTATGTAGATATGGGCACAGTAGTTGTGGTTGTTTGCAATGTTTTACTCATTTAATAACATTAGTAATTAAGTTCAGACACCTAAAATGTGAAATAAATCTCCTTGTGACACTTATTTACTGATGGGCAGTTTATGAAAGAAGTGATTCTTAAATTGGACATTGATGGGTACGCAAGGAAAATATGTGAAATAGCCAGATAATACCATCGTCTTGATGAAGGCTTATCTTATTTCTACCATAAATACCTGGTTATTAGGTATCACTGTGACATCAAACACCAATCCATAAGCACAACTTTGTTTCTAAGCGGTTCTGAACTTGTTCTCTATGTTGTCTTTCTTTTTTTCCAATCCAATAACTACTTAAAGGTCATTAATTAATTTCCTGTTGTCTTAGTGGAAAACAAGGGGTGTTTTTTCCACTGGGCAGCTGCTTTGTTTGTGTGTGTGTGTGTGTGTGTGTGTGTGTGTGTGTGTGTGTGTGTGTGTGTGTGTGTGTGGTGTGTGTGTGTGTGTGTGTGTGTGTGTTGTTGTTCTTCATTGTGCTTCTGGACACCATGAATCATGCTTTTCATAAGGCTGAATCAATGCAGTAAAATCTGTTCCTGACGACTATATTAGAAACAGCTTCTTGAGAGAGTGAAAAATATATTTGTTATATCTTTTTTTGGGGTGGTGTTGTTTTCACACAGGCAGTTTTTCTATTGCCAAATATTCTCATACTCTTTCTATGCAGAGAGTATAGTCTGATTCATCTGTTATTTTATCTGTCCATCTAGTTGCATGTTCAAAAGGTTAGTAAGCTTTGCCGAAAAAAAGTTCAAGGATATAAACAATATTTTTGTCAATACGTACAGTCACTCGTGCAGATGGAGCATAAACTATTACTGCATTCTCGCCCCCAAACCAGATTTAAACTATTAAAATCCAGACTGAAGAATTCAATTACAACCAGAGAGTTTTATAAGGTCTGCATGACCTTTTAACCTTTGTTTCAGATTTAATATATATTTTTTAGGCTATTGCTTTAAACCTACAGTAGCAAAGTGAATTATTTTATAGCAGACTTTGATACAAATCTCCAGATTCCTGTCCACATTTCCTTTCTATAACACAGAGACGCACAAATAGCAGCAGTGATCAATGGGCACGAGTGCACACTTTGACAAAAGCGTGAGGAAACAGAAATGCCAAACGGATTGCCACAAAAGTACATCAAATCAATGGCCCAGAGCCTTTGGGTCAGATGGAAAAAATATTGAGCATAGGGGCAGACAAACACACACATTCAAACATCTGATCATCAGAACATCAGCTGTGTTTACATCCCACACCTTGTTGGGAAATCTCTCTGAAAACTGATTCATGTTCACTTTCCTGTTATGTGCTCACAGTTCACCGAGCTGAGAATAAAGCGGGTCAGTGAGGTCACACCAGTCAACAACCCTGTTTTTCCTCATGGTGGAGTCACTTTACACTAATGAAGTATATTAAGATGAGAATGAGCTGATTGCATATTTCAGCACCACTATGCAGGCTAAGTACAATGGATTAACTCTGTGCTTAATAGTGTCAAACTATAAAAGTATCAAATATTTTACATCATGGTTATTATTCATTTGTAATACTAACCTAATTACTAATACTAATTACTAAATTGTTTGTTGAAATAATGATGAAATTAAATATAAATATTAGGTGATTTTTTTTCATTTATATCAGTTAGTTGTCACTGTAACATTTCTGATTTTCTAAGTTTCTAAGCACTACAAATACTAACTGAAAAACTAAAAGTTTTAGCCAAAACTAAAACTGGAAAAAATAATAATAAAATAAAAATATATACACAAAAATATTAATAAAAAGGAGCGAGTTCCTTCACTCTGGTTCATAAATCTTTCTGTAAGCCTGTGAGGTCAATAAAACATTGAAATATAAAGACTTTTTAGACTTTTTCAAATATAGCTTCCAAATGAGAGTAAACATCAGACAGGGACTACAACTGAAACTCAAAATCATCTGGAATTTAAAAAGCATTCTCAGTTTAATTTTGAATGGCACACAACCCTGGATTGCATGCACACACACAATTTCACAATACATCACAATTTTAAAATTACCTGATAGTTCCAGGTTTTCCATGAGCTCACTAGTTGTTGGAACCAAGCTAATGAGTCTTGCCATCCAACTTGCAGATCTGATGCAGAACCAAGCTAAGCAGGTTAGTCCCTAAAACTCATGCAATAAACCATACTGTATGAATTGTACACATGTATTTGAAAGCCACTAAAGCGGAACAATGCCACAACAGAAACCAAAGGTTGGCTGATTCTATGCCATTATAAGCTGGACTCTCCAGAGCACCCCACTCCTGCTGGGAACTTGAATGAGGTCATATTGTCCAGGAACCCAGTCATCGATAAGCACAATAGACTGTGTGCAGATCTCATCCGAGCCAAGCATCCTTATTACCCTACTGCCCTGTATTAAGCTGAATGCAAACTTTCATTTGTTTGACGATTCCAATTGACCATAATTCTTTATTGCCAGGAATCAAACAATGTCGGAAGTGATGTGTTTGGATGATGTGGTATCACGGAAGGCTGCCGTTGAGGAAATAGCCCTTGAGAACTTGCCAATGCCCATAAGGGACATGAGCTTTTCTGCCATGCAATGTTAATTGAATTTTGCTGAGACGTTCTCAGTAGGAATGTTTGGGATATGTGTCTCAGTGTGTGCTTTCTGCAACCTTCTTCCATAAACAGCTCTCTCCAGCTCCTCCATTTGGCTTCAGACCACCTACAGCTGGCCTGTCAGCGAGACCACTGGGGGCTCTCCATTCACTGAAGATGCGAAAATGTGAACATGTGTGTTTTGAATTAACAATAATTTCCAAAGGTGTTCCTATGATTCTGAGCAGATATGCTTTTTCCCTATTTAATTATGCAGCAAATTTCACATATCGGTACAACTGAGTTGTACAACTGAGCAAGTGATTGAACCTTGGACAGTGAGATTTCCTGCTGTCCACGCTCGTCATGCACCTGGCAGGAGGTGGTGACATCATGGAAGATCTCTGGTTTACAAAGCTGGCTTTACATTGTCAGATGCCTCATAAACCAGTTGTGTTATGGCCATAACCATGGAAAATTATCAAAGAAACTTTATTAAACAGGTACATTGTGATAAAATAAGTGAGAGATTAAGTAAGGTTAAAAAAAACCAAGGGGCGGATTGTGCCTAAATCAATTCTTGGGTGCAATGGAAAAGCAAAAAAATACTTTCCATTGTAGAACTACATTGTACATGGTGGAATGCTAAGAGGTGATAAACAATGTAAGAATCAGAGGGGCACTATGTTATGATTAAACATGGGTTGAAAAAAGGTCACTGTTTTTGGAGGGATGGGGGATTATTTTAGTCATTAGTTGTTCTCACAAGAAGGTTCATTGTGAGCACAAGACAGAGCCAACTGTTCAGGGATTAGAAGACAAACAACAACACTGAACAGCAATAGGTGTGGACTGGTGAGATCTACTCACAGAAACATTCACATCTCAGGAGAATCAAAAGCCTTGTGGAGATGGCGTTCCAGCAATCTCAGCACCATTCATACTGTCAAAGACTCTGTGTGGATCAAAGACGCCATGCATGAAGATCATAATGCAGGTGCTGCTATTCACAGGAAACTAAGACAAGAATAACTTCTCACTGTCCAGATATTCCAACAGATGCAAGCCACTTTCCCGCCAAACTCCTTTACCTTGTCACTATCACAACAGCATGTTCGCATCAAAGGATTACAACATCCTCCCATCTGAAAATGTATTTTCATTCTTTTTGTAAGCCTGGCTGTTCTTAAAATAAAAAGATACTTCAACAGAGCTGCTTCCAAAGATAAACCTTTTTTCAGGGGATCTTCAAAGCATATGTACAGCAGAGAAGATTGATACAGCCTGAAAAGGATTTATAGTGTTCATTACACACTTTCTGGGTAATGTCTGACAAAATAAGAATGTCTAATTACTTTCTGAAGCCCTTGACCCAGCATGCCTGTCTGTGCCTTCACACTGAATGGTTCTAATGCTTTTTATAATGCTTTTACAAACTTTTTTAGAACGTCTTTCAAATATGCACAACCACAAAGGCGCAAAGTTTAATTTGATTTGCCATCAAGTATCAAGGACGTAATCCTCTCAGCTGTGTTTAACGAATCTTTATACAAAATTGATGTCATTTGTATCCCTTTGAGATATACAGAAGAACGATCTCATGGTTATTTTTATGCTAAGTTCTAACTAGTTGGTCGAACAAAAATCATTGCAATGTTTTGGATCTTTACTTATTTAGCAACTGGGAGTCATTTACTGGCGTTAGAGGAACGTTCTTAGGTTATATTATTGAAGACAATTATATGCCAACATTTTTATATGTGTTAATTTAGTTTAAAATGCACAATGCAATTTATTAACACTAGTATTATTAAACTGCACAGACAATGCGGCGAAAATCTTGGTCGTAAGTTCATAAATATGCTCATTATGAAACTTCTTTCTGCATGTTGGTGCACTCGTTCACTCACTCTCTCTTTCTCCCTCCCCCTCTTCCTCTGCTCGACTTAACCGTCACCGATACTCCAGCTGGGTCTAATTTCAGTGGCTTTTTTTTCACCTGTTATTATTATTTTTAATCATAAATGTTTCCTCTCTTGGTGATGTTAATATCTGGAAATACACTGATGAAGCCACAGAACCTTCACAAGTGTTTGCACGCTCCATGATTAAGGGCGCCTGGAGAGACTGCGACTGGGCCCCAGTGTATAGAGCGAGAGACAGCCGCCATGGCAAGCTTTCCAGTAATATCTTGGATAAATCAGGTGTGATGGCGGAATGGAAAAGTTTGGTCTCCGACATGTTCACCTACTTTTTTCTCTTTCCAAACATTTTTTTTAGCTCTGGGGTTAATCTTTTCTGCCCTGTTACCATTCATTGCTTTTATTGGCCAAAAGAAAGAAAAAAATAACGAATTAATAACAACTTTCACTCAGAAGGCGTGAAATAGGATATTTCAGCAGTTCATCTCTCTTTCCTATTCCAGTAAAAGCACAGGCAAAAACAACCATTTACTCACCTTCACAGTTTTAGCACACAAACTAAACAAAACAACCATTTACTCACCTTCACAGTTTTAGCACACACACTAAACCCACTCACATGCATTTCCAAATGGCCTGTTTAGTTGTAGATCCAGTCAGCTTAGCACGCTAGCTGTCCAAACAGGAGGGAAAGGAGTAATCGAAAAATAAAGACGATCCACTGAGAATCAGTGTCGGAAAACAAAGTGAGAAGCCACGAAATTCAGCTCCCTTGATGTTGACATTACACCAGTGTTTGTTTTAATTGTCATTGTTAAAAAAAATGGAATGCAACTTTTATTTTTCACAGATATATTTGGTTCTGGCAAGACACGTCCTTGTTTTTCTCTGGTATCATCGGGTTGGACAGGAGCTGGTGACTGCTTTCAGCTGTGAGATATTAAGAAAGGTGAGCGACAGAGCGAGCGAGCAGGGCCATGTGCATGGTCATGCAGAGGTCTCAGCATGCAAGCAAAGGAGTTGCTGCCATCAGAGACCAATTGCTCTATCATGTGGTGTTGATGTTTGGATAGGGAAAATGCAAATGGAGTGTGATTTTTGGATGACCGAGCTCCTTTATTTTAATTTGCGAGTGGTATCACTTTGGCAAATTAACATATTTCTTCCTTGGCAGAATAGCGGTTTGGGAAGTAAATTAGGTTGTTTTTCTTTTCATAGCACACTTTCGTGTCTCCATGCAGTTGAACATGCATCTCGTTACTTAAGGCTGAATGTATTAAGGCACTGGCTATTTCTACTCAGTGTAAACGATATGTTTATTTGTTGCTATTTACATTTGGCACAAACATTACCATGAACACTAAGTGCAAGTACTAATAGATGCTATTCACACAAAATAAAAATTGAAGTGATTTGCTATGTCGGAAGTGGATGGAGTTAATGAAAACAGCATCCGCCAACAAGTTTGGCTATTTGCACTTAAAGGGTAACTCAACCCCTGGTCAGAGCCTGACTCCACCCACTGGCAATATTTGAAAAAATGCTGGAAAAGTGTGTGTGTTGTGCACCTGAGACCCGCTCTCTCTATAGGCAAGGGTGTGGTGAGCTGGTGCCTGCTTATGTCATGCAGTACCACAACATCCAATAGGAAAATTCAACTGCAGTAGCCACCGTTCAACCTGAAGAGGGCAGCACTCAGTTTAGTAGCCTTTAATAAAAAAAAGGCACTGACCTACAGTGCGTAGAATGTATATTGTGAATCCTCAAATTATCTACTACGTTTGCCAATATTACCAGAGCTGTACTGTGTGGAATATTGTATCCCATAATGCAATGTACTAACACGTTTTTACACAAAATAGGATTAAAAATGCAATAGAAATAAAGCTCCTTTTTATCTGATTTATCTCCTTTTTTAACTGTTTTTCATGACCACACTTAAAAAATATGATATTGAAATTCCTAATATGATATGTTATTGAAGTAAAAATCCACATAGCTAAACTCTTCATTTGCCTCTGACCCTGTCAGTGTTTCCTGCACAATTTAACCACACTATGACAAGTCGTTCGTGCAAATTTCCTATGTGCCTTATTTATTCTGTGTACACACAGAGAGAAACGGATGTGGAGCAAATAGGAAGCAGGACACTGTGAGAGGGTTCCCTCCTGACTCACACCAAATCGCAGAGGGGTCTAATTAAAGCCATGTTCCTTTGGGTGAGGCCTGAGTTCCATGGATCGATCTACAAATGCTACAAATATGAAAAACTTTTTTGGCTGCCGAAGGGCAGTACTGAGTATTGGCTTGTTTGTCTGCTGTTCAGAGATGAAAAGCAGTGAAAAAAAAAAACAAGAGAGAGTGGAAGTCTGCTGTCACGACCATGAAGAATTTATGGTGGCAGATTAGTGTCAGATACCTACTGTACTATGACGAACATCCAACCAACCAACAATAGATCCTGTCCATCTGTCTATCAAGAAAAAGCTATCCGATTGTGAAAAGACCAGGTGTAAATGCCCTCCAAAATGCTTTCGAAACGGATTTAAATCCGATCAGTTAAACCACTCCAGGAGGTGTTTTGAGACGCATTCCAGAAACTGGACCAGTGTAAATGCATCTGGTTCTTGAAGCCACACTGGTATGTAAATTTTACCCATCCCAAAATGGTAAAAAAAAAAGTAGCATGTTATAGCCAGATATGACAGCGCTACTGCAACAGTAGCCTGTCTCTTCAGCAAGATGACTCGTAATGAATCTGAGAGTTCAGTCTTAGACTCTCAACACAGTCATCTTCATTCAAAGTAATTGCTGCAGCTCATATCTGTTGCTTTCGTTGATGTGAACTCCATTAAATTTGCATATTGCACAGGTCAGATCAGATTTATATTTGTTTTGCGGAGACACATTTATGTTGTCAAGTGATGGAAGAGGTTTAACAAAACTTAGTTTGTAGATTAGCAATGTAGATCATATGCTGGTGCAAGGTACTTAAACTGAATGAAATACATACACCACTCTCACTTTTGCCATAGGTTGCAGACCCCTGAATTAGAAAAAGGTATTCATGTAATGCATTCTGGGAAATTAGGTGTTCTACAGTATCTGACAGGTATGGCAATTCTCATTCTTTTCTATGGTATTCCTAATCGTACAACAAAAAAGAAGTCAATGACATCAAGGCTGCAATGTGATTGGTTATCAAGGCACACATGAACCCAAGTTTTTGGAATGGTAGATCCACAAACCCTGGGACCTCCCATACTAGTCTGTTCTGTCCTGTCTGTCCTGTCTTTCTGTCTGTCTATCTAGAAAAATGTATGGGAAATGAAGTGTTCTAACTGTCCGTGTATTGCATGATTATTTTTTTCCCAAACCAGTTCAGCGCAAATTCAGCCACTTTCATTGGGTAATGTTAGGGTAAGGTGTAGTGTTAGGGTTTATTATTTTGTTGTAGCATTGCATAGGCAATCTGATTGACATGACAAATGAAATCTTTAAAATTGGCTGGAGAACTTGTCAGTCTGTTGAGAAAAAAGGTATGCAGGTTATGCATTCTGGTAAACGAAGTGTTCTATCTGTCTGTCTATCTATCTATTGAGAAAAAGGTATGCAGCCAGGTAATGCATTCTGGGAAAGGAAGTCTTCTGACTATCTATCTATAACTACAGTGGACCACCTAGAGAACTTGAGAATGCCATTAATGTCCAGGAGAGGTTGGCAGGGACTGACTGAGTCTGATGGTGATGGGATGTGAGGCAGAGTACTCTAAGCAGAACAGAACAGCTGTGAAAACAGACCAGTCTCATAATACAGACCAGAGCCATGGACTGCACACTACCCGTGTGGTCCAGCCTAACCAAGGATGACATCAAGGTGATCTGCAGCAGGATCCTGACATCTACACATCTTCTGCCACAACAAACAACTGCTGATTCCCAGAATCCCCAAAATAGCATAATTGACTTTCTATAAATGATCAGTTTAGCACGTACTGTAGATGCGCTAAATAATAATCTTCTTTTTTTTAAAATAATTGTTAAGAATGAACTCCAATAACCATAGCTGTATGTGCACAGTGGACTTATATTCTATTTCAAGATCCAACGGGTAAAGGAGTCCCTTCCAAAAATAAACATCTGAGCAGAAGATAGATCTTTTGAGAATGCTGTGCCCCATCCACAATGCGTTCACGCTATGTTCGCAAAAGGCACAGACTAATTCATCTTGGGCTAATTAAACAAGCTTCTATTAGGGGCTAATTTTCTGCCATGGAAAGTCACCTTTTGATCCTAGGATCTAAAATAAGCCTGCTGACAACAAGAGGAGAAAACAGGGTTCAGGCCAATACAAATGAATTTCCAGCTGCCAAAACAGATCAAGCATGGGATCCTGGCACTCTCTCTGCCACTTAATGCCACGTGCCAAATTTTTAATCACACAAGACATGCATGTGATTCATGAGATTCAGAGGTGTGCCATGCACATGATACAGACTGTCCTCTCGTGAGAGTGTTTTCCTTTTCTGGTCACAGACAAGTGTATGCCAGGAGATCAACTGGGACACACAAACAACCATGACAATTACTGTACACCTACATCTCATTCCATATGATGTAGTTTTATCTTCCTGCATCAGCTCTCAGCCTTCTTAATGTGGTTACAGCCACGTAATTACAGTATATGGCTTACTAATTCCCAGTAGGATATTTTAAACACTTTCCATGGCTGCACACCTCACTGCACTTTAGCAAAGAAACACTGCATGGAAAAATCACTCTATCTACCCAACAAATTAAAGAAAGATTAGAATATTACCTTTACGAATATGTACAAATCAACACTGTCCTTAATAAATCAGCATAATTGGGAATGTGCATATCAGCTTACTAGTTCTAGTTAATATTTTTTATATATATAATTTAAGTGAATGAGTATGTTTGTGTAAATAAATTAGTTAAAACAATTAATTCACCATTGAATCAGTTAAGATAAAACTGAGGCATGAATTGACAGTGCTATCTATCACAGACACAGAAATCGTTTAAGTTTTGCAGACCAATCCAGCAGTTTGATGGAAAAATTACATCGTGATGGATCACGGATGAGTCACCAGTGTTGGTTTGTGAGTCTGTATGAATGCAAGACATCTGATGAACGGGATATTATTGTACTTATACTATTCTTTAAAGTTGCACAGTATATGCACACCAATTAGGCTACTATGGAACAACTATAGGGGAACATTCACATTAGTGGTTCTTCTCCCACAGCAAATCAAACATGCAACGATAGAGAAGATTAAAAAGATGCATTAGCTCTGTTCCAAACATTAATGACATTATAAGTCTGTGAAATACACAGGATATTTTCACCGATGGCGGGTGAATTGAGAATATTTCCTACTGGCTACAAAACTATTTTGCATGATTTTTATTGAAAAATATTTGGTCTTTATGCCAATGGAAAAGTTTAACAGTTTTTTCCTTGCATTTTTGTGGCAAACAGGGCAGGTATTGTGTCACGTCGCAGCATTATATATTAGCCAGTTTCGTGTGAAACAAAATCTCTCATAAAAACATTTATGCACGTTTTGGTGGCTTAACGCAAGTTATATATCACATATGTTTTGCAACATGGAATTCTAGAGGAGAAAATAAACACTTTAGGCATCCTAGATAAACTTCTGATGGTAAAGACATTTTGTCTATTTTTACACAGTTCCAAACAATCCCAAAAATGGATCACTCATTGCCAAGCAAAACTCCTGGACTTATGAATTGACTCAGATGCACTCGGGTAGACTTTTACTCAAACTTGACAAGGACTCTGACATTTTGCACTTTGACAAAATTAAGATAAGACACGTCTCCCACTAAAACTCAATTGGTTAAGGACTTGGACACGAATTGGACTCGACAAGGTGGACTCGAACCCAACACTAAAAACACAAACTCTGTGCTAACTCTACTACGGTGTTCTGCAGGGATGCATGTTCACGTTAAGGGAATATGAGGTCAGCGCAAGGCCCACGAGGTTTCATCGGCAGCCTTTGAGAATCAGTTAAACATTGCTACGCCTTTGTCTGTACATCTTTACTCATTAACACGCAGCATGAAAGAGAACACATGGCAACAACACGTCTCTCTCACACACAACCGTCTCCTCATGGGAGGGGAAAAAAGAAAATCGCATGGCCTGAGAGCCAGACACGCAAGCTGATATATCGCGTTTGTGTGTTTTCAGGAATGGCTGCTGCATTTCATTTTTCATCATTTCCCTGCCCGCTCCGTGGCCCCCGACGCTGAGGGCCGCCCACAAACTGAGGACTTCATACCAGACAAGTGCATCACTTCGCGTCGGAAAGAATGAACACATCGCTCTCTAATGTGTTTCAAATGAGTGCAGGTATTTTGGAGAGAGTAAGTTTGTGAAGTATCCCATGACACCCCATACAAGCACCATGTAGCCCTGAGGAATTGTTTGGGCGTGCGGTGTCATTAGCATGAGACGTATGTACAACAATTTGCTAGCATATACAAGTTACAAAAGCAAAGATAAATGAACACAGAAAAGAAGACAAACACTTTGTAATCTTAATGAAGCTTGTGGCAAATATGAAAGCCTGTGGTCACCGCAGCTGTTTCCCACTGAAGAACATTATAAACCATTGCTTAGACGAATGAGGTCTATAATGAAGTCAATACCGAAGTCATGAAACTGTTTTACAGTGTGCATATTTCAAGGTTTTGATTGATGCGTCAATGTGCTAAACATGTGTTAATTCAAAACATTAAAAAACTTGTCTACAAATCCTTTTGGACTCAACAGTAGATGCAACCCAATCCGCACGGTGATGTTTGAAGTGAGCTGACCTGCATGGACTCTGGATGGGACCTGCTGAGATGACAGAGCAGAGAGACATCAGGGCCGCTTGCTCCCCCTCACAACATCTCCTTTAATTATTTTTATAATGCAAGTGAAGAAGTGAATGGAAACTATGTGCAGCCTCCTGTGGTGGTGGAGGGGGTTGTTTCTTTCCCCTTATTTTCCCCCTTCTTTTTCTGTGGTACTACTGGAGGGGTTTGATCTATAAACACATCAGAGCTTTCTCTTTCTCTCCATCTCTTTTTTTGGGGAGGGTGGTATGACTGTGAGGTCTAGGCATTGTAAATACATTTTCCCTGAAAATGTATTTACAATGCCTGTCTCCCCTGATAAATAATACCCAGGCTAACATGAAAATGAGGTCAGATGTCCAAAATCCTAAACCACCCCTTTAAGCATATCATTGTTGTGTAAACGTACCCTCAGTAATCCTGAAGACATTGATTAGCTTGTTCAGGTTGATTAGGGCTGGAGCTAAACTCTGCTGGACAGTGGCTCTCTAGGACCAACCTCTGCTCTAAACAACAGACACACAGACAGATATTTCCTAGAATGCATTACCTGTGCTGAATGTCTCTTCAACTTCCCTGTAATTCAAACTTCCTGAGGTTTGAGGCCAAATGAACACAACAAGCACACAAACAAAGCACACAAACATTTTTAGGTAGGCTAATTACATTTTTTCCCTTACCATTTCTAAAGACATTTTCAGACCTGGTTTGATTGCCTGGTCTGAATAGAATTTAATTTCACCCGCCCTCCGTTGGTCTCTTTTTATATTGTATTATTGGTTCTGATCCCTAGTTCATTTTGCATCATTACGCGAGTAATCTAAGAGCCATTAGAATTTTTTTCATGTTTTTGTCTTGTAGTATTTTGTCTGCTGCTCCCTTCCACATCATCACTAACCTTGCATTGTACAGTTTTTTTCTTATTCTGTTTCAGCTATGTGCCCTGACATTCACCTTATTTGTCTGTGCTGTCCTTAATGTTCTCATTAGCATCCATCTCTTGGTTCTATCTCTCCTCCCTCCCCCTCCCTCCCTCCTCATCGTCCATCCTCACTTTTTCCCCGGTCAGCATGTCATTATGCTTACCCACCAGAATGTGGAATCACTCCACTTCATGCAAGCAGAAAAACCACAAGTTGTTCTAGCTGGAGCGTGCCCAAACACTGCCAGTCCTGACAGTGGCTTCAGCTTGCACTTCCCTCTAGGAAATTAGAGAGGAGAGTAAAACGGCTCACGAGTGCTCTGTCTGCTACCTCTGACAGTATGTTGGCACTCATCCATGAGGTTTTGTTCTTCCTACTAGAGGATTCAGGAAGCTAACGCCATGAATGAAAGGCTCAGAGAGATTGTGCGCTGTAAGAGCAGTGGTCAGGGGCCAGATGCTCTCTGCAATGGTGCTGGTCAGGTAAAACTCTACAACGGGTGCTGCTGTGGAGTGCCAACAGAGTGATATCATCCTTCCTCTACCTGAGAGAACTGGCAGTGATGGTTGAATGCTTTTACTGGATGTGCAAGCATGAGGGTCGCAGACAGGTTCGTGTTCCAGTACGATCTGACCACACGGGCCTCTGCTCCCTCACAGGCCATAAAAACCATGTCCAGACGCCTCGTGTATTGGCCAAGAGATTAAATCGGTGATGAGATGATTTCCAATATCAGCCCTTAGTCGGAGAGCCACAAAACGAGGGCAGCATTAAAGTCACAATGACCAGTGCTAAGGTCATCTGCCAGTTCTGCAATACCTGCAGACATGGCTTGAAAACCCTCTAGGATTGGAATGAACCATCTTCACATTGTGTGTGCTAGAAATGTGCTGCCCCAGCATCACCAGAGCCGGTCAAAGCGCCAGGCCAACATTTCCCATTACGCTAACAAGAAATATTTTCATTATTCTTTTGGTTTGTTCATTTTTTATTTGTCTGGTAACAGCAGATGTCAAGTATTCACTGCTCAGCTCTTTCCAAGCCAAGAAATGCACAACAGTGAAAAGAGAACGAGAATATTGGGAATATTAATTTCCCAAAGTATGTGGATATGATAAATATCAGGCATCAATGGGTCATTAAATATTTTGCTACCAAGGCAAAAGGTCATACGATGCAGTAGAAAATCACAGACAGCAATTAAAAAAAAAAAGTGTAAAAATTGTTCCTTCAGCATGTCATTGGGACACCTTTTTTAACAATATGTACCCTTTAGGGTGGACAGAGTTTAAAAGTGTTCGTTTGAGGGTACTGCCCCAGTGACAAGCTGCTTTACCACTAAAAGTACAGTTTTTGAACATTTAATTTCTGACAAAAACCATACCATATCCATGAATCTGAACTAAATAGACATGTTAAGGTTAGAAAACAAATTTGGGTGCCAAACAGTAAGGAAAAATTATGTTGCATTTTTTCTTAGTATTTGCCAACCATTTGGTAACAAGAAACATGACCTAACAAGCTGTTTCTAATGAAAGCTATTTCTGCCCCTACCCATAGCGCTCTCCTGCTCAGTTCTAGCGGGTAAGATTTACTGTTTGGTTTGGAGTTCAAAGCCATAGCAGTAAATTTTTCATTTACAAAAGAGGACAGGAGAAGTGAACAGTACCCTTGTTATTAGCCGAGCTGTTGCGTTTTTTCTTCTTTTTATTGCAGGGGATTAATAAGACAAGCCCTGGAACACCCTCAAAGCCAAAACTTGACTGCTCAAGACCTGCTTAACTCGCTAAATCAAAATAAATGATCTTTAAAAAGGTAAAGCTGTAGAAGAGCGCACATCAGCCGCACAGTTTAGCCTTCGCTATACCCAGGACCCCAGGGGGGCTTAATGGGTTCAAAGAGGCCAGCGATGTTGGAGAACAAATGACTGACACCAAAAAAGACAAATTATGAGAGAGGGCAAAGAAGGTCATACCTCCATCCCAGCTTAAAGTGCAGCCAGCCAATCATCAACCAACATTGCCAGCATCATACTAAGTGAGTGTGCAGGGGTGAGAAAATCTACAAAGCTACAAACTCCTTCAGTTCAACCTCAAATGACCCCTTGGAGATTGAGATCTCTGCTTTACTAAGAAAAAAAATCTGTCATCATTTAAACACCCTTGTGTCATTCCAAACCAGTAAGAATTTCTTTCTTCTGTGGAATGCAAAAGAAGAAATTTCAAACAATGTTTAACTAAGCTTTCTTTCTCAGTAAATAAGGCTACTTAGAATTTTACTTAAAAATACCTTTTTGTTTACAATTAATATTGTTTAGGGCAGCAGTTATCAGATAGTCGAGAAGCTACGACACATAAAACATTCAGGTTTCTTTTACCTCACCTGTTTGGCTATAGTGGCTGGGATTTGGAAATTGTCATTGATCGATCCTTAATTATCTTTCATTGCCAGGGTTGTGTGCTAAGAGAAAAGAGGGACATGTAACGTCCATCATAATTATGGAAAAAAAAAACGTCACCTAAACGCATGAAACAAGGATCAGCCTTCAAACACAGAGATTTGTCCTATCTGAACTAAATATTGCGCAAGCACCGACCGCCTGATAATTAAAAAGATATTACGTGTACGAGAAAGTGAACAGTGTGGGAAAATATCATGGAAAATATTAGCAGGATGGAAAATGTTACAGGTATTTGGATTCCATGAGATACTGTAATAATATAAAGCACTTTGCCTTCAAGATGACAAAACATTAGATCTCTTCAAATCCCACCTACTCACACACCACACACATAAACACACACACACATACACACTTCCCTAATGAGTTGGTTTGGCTGCAGTTGTTCGGGCAAATTCGTGTATTATGACATAACCCAAAGCCCTCCGACAGACCTGAACTCTGAAGCTGTCTGATTTACAAAGGCCTCAGAGGACTCACTAAGAGAAATACACGGTTTCTTTCCTGAATTTCACTTTCTCTTTGTCTCTCATTCTCTCTGGACATCTAATCGTTTAAGGGTATCAAAATCAAGTTTAGATAGAGGAAAGACTATCCTCAGCTGTGTGACTAAGTGAGCGTAGACAGGACAAAGAGTGACAAAGTGTAAATAAATGTGGGAGTTTTAAAGAAATTGTGTGTGTTTGAGAGAATGAGAAAGCAATTGAGAAAAGTGTGTGAGTGGAGGAATAATTACCTGCAGATGTTGGTCTTTGTTGGGGGGTATAAATCTCTAACCACATCAGAAATTATCCATAAAATTTACAGCTTAGGAAAACCATGTGTGTGGCTATTTAGCACCCTAAATCTACAAAGCCTTCTCTAGCATTCTCCCAAAACAGGACAGCGAGACGAGGGGGGCAACGTAACGGAAGGAAATGAAACCAGCCCTCCCCTCTAAATTGTTTTTATGTAGCCAATACAATCTGCCCCCTTGCTGACATGTGAATGGAATAAATCATTCAAAACAGCGAAATATACTAATAATGTTAAATCTATCCTGCTGCAAATTAAAAAAGTTCCTTTATAGGGGGGTAAAAAGTGAGACTATCAATCAGTACAATATGGTAGAATGGCTTAGGGATTTGTAAGGACTGGGTAAGTTGGACTATACATGTCGTGATTTAAACAAGAAAATATATGTGCTTGTAAAGCTGTTGCACAAAGTTTCCACCGAAGCTGGAACCAGTCGTACATCTGAGATGCAAAACTCCAGACGCATCATTCCACTGGTTGTCAGTTGATTTACACAAACATGTGGTTCTGGGCTACTGTGCACTGACTGACAGCATTTGGGAGCTTGATAGCAGTCCGAAGGCCTAGAGCGCAGCAATGAGCAACGGATCTAAGAGGTAAAGTCAGCAGAAATGATCAAAAAAAAGTCAATGTGAGATTAATGCTTTGAAATGGAACTAAGGTGACTGAGGGTTATAATGATAGATGCTTGGGATTATCACTATGTTTGCAGTTCTTAATTTCAATTGAAACCAGAAGAGGGCTTTTTGTGACTGAAAAAGAAAAGGAGTAAACAGTTGTAAAGAGGCCAAACGACAACCCATACATTGCAAAAAACAAACCAGGGTTCACAAACTGTCTAAATATGTACACCATGGTCCATTTTTGTACATAACAAAGTGTATAAACTATATATAATTGCACCTTATAAGATATGTCAACATTTTAACTGCTTTAAAGATTTTATTTTTACATTTATATCATTAGATATTTTGTTATCTACGTGTATATTAAAATCACCAACAATTAGGACTTTATCTGCAGCCAGTTAGCCTGGCAAGCCAGACCTACATCAAGATCTTTGGTCTGGGAACTCACAATTGGCATACCTCAATCCAAGGGGCGGGATAAACAGTTGTCTTTCAAAATCCCTCAGCACGCAAAAGGATAGCTCTACAACCAACCAGAGCAACGAACGGCTGTGGCTGAGTGAGTCCCCTTCCTACCAGCGGAGCTAGTTGATTTATTTAACTTTTGCCGTATCCCGTCGTCAAAGCTCTGGACACATCTTCCTTTTTTAAAAAATGACTTAAGCCTTTAAGTGTCCACCCCCCCTTTTTTGAATTACGAAATGCACATTTCGAACTTAAATGTAGTAATTCAAGAATGCTTTGGAATATAGACTAAGATTGGTCTCTTTTAAAGAAACATGTTGGCAGAAATTTTGTAAGTGAAATAAATTGAGAAGTGAACAGAAAAAAGTTATAGAGTGGGGTTATGAAATGTACAATGTAAAAAAAAATCTCATAATTTTTGATAAAATATGTATTTCAAAACCTGGGCACTCTAAACATGCAAAAAATCAAAGCGAAAAATCTGAACAAGTTGTGTTTCAAATTTAGTTAATCTCAAAAAAATGACTTTCAGTAAGATTTTTTTGGCGCAGTACCCACTTTTTCACTAGATACCCATACTGCCCATAATAAGGTGCGCCTCCATTTCCATATATTTTTTAAGTGATCTGAGCCATTATTCCAACAATTTCAATAAATTTATGAAGTAGACATCTATTCAGAAGAATATAAAGTTTGCAGATTTGATATAATTCCACCTTAATGAAACACATAAAAAGAACATTGTGCATTAAGCTTTCCTGCCACAATGGGAATCTATATTTTTTTTCTCTTTATATTTAAACTGGTCTTTTTCTAAATAATTTAATGGATGCTATCTTTTGAACTCTTGGCATGAAATCAAACTGAGGTTTTACCCTTCTTCATAATTTTCATGTTCCCTAAGACTATTTCAAAATAAAGGTCTCAAAACAACTTTGGAGTATGAAATATTCATTGTGCAAATTGATAATTATGGCTCCTTGTAATTTATTTTGAAAATCAATCCACCAAATTAGGAACTAGGATTGTAAGCTTTCAAATGATATATATTTGTCAACATATTAGTTTAGTTTAATATAGATATTACTGTTTTAAAAATTAATGACTTTGATGCCCCCGTGGTCCGGTGAACTTAAAGGGTTAGTTTATGTTCTCTTAATACCAAGTCCTCCAGAGTCCGGCCAAAGCCGATTCGAAGACCGCTGTTCGCTAGCAGTTCTTTGTTATCAAGTAACGTTAGTAGGAATTCCCTATGGAAATTATGCGGAACCGTCACAATCCTACAGTAGTTTAGCCCGCCCACCAACTCTATACACGATGTGATTGGCCTGACCAGAGTTTGGTTTTTCCAGCTCGAAAAGCAACGGAGAGTTGCTAGACCAAACTGGCTGCGAAATAATTTTTGCAGCCGCTAGGGTGCGTCTAGATTTCTAGGCTAGCAGCCAGTACTAACTCTGACAGAAAATCTGCAAATTCTTTGATAATGTCTGTATGGTACCCAGGTGGCCTGTATACAGTAGCCAGCACAAATCTCAAACGTGATTGATCATTTACACTAGATAGTGTTACTAGATAGTGCTACATTAAGCACCAACACTTCAAGAGAATTATATTTAAAACTAGACTTCTCAGTAATTCTAAAGATATTACTATAAATTACAGCAAGACCTCCCCCTTTGCCTTTTAGACGAGGCTCATGTTTATAACAGTAATCTTGCGGGGTGGACTCATTTAAAGTAATGTGATCGTCTAGTTTTAGCCAGGTTTCTGTCAAACACAGCACATCTAGTAGGATAAAATCTGTAATCATATCATTTACAATAGGTGCTTTTGAAGTGAGGGATCGAATATTCAGCAACCCGAGCTTTATCATTTGTTCATTCGTATTACATCTGCTTTTTATTTGTTGAACATCAATTAATTTTTTTAATTAAATTGGTTTAGGAGTTTTTTTTATGTCCTAATTCGGGGAACAGACACAGTCTCTATATGATGATATATTTAGGTGAAAGAGTCTCTATGTGATGGGATTTATCTGACCACAGTGACGTGAGACAGCTAGCAGATGGTCGGTTTAACCAGTCTGTCTGCTTCCTGACCTGAGCCCCAGATTGTCATGTTTGAGCCCTAAGACTATGTGCCATATTACTAGAGAGAAGAGCAGCACCATCCCAGGAGGGATGAATACTATATCTTTTCAACAGGTCAGGTCTGCCCCAAAAACTTTTCCAATTGTCAATGAATTCTATATTATTTTACGGACACCACTTAGACAGCCAGCCATTGAGTGAGTAGTCTAAGTATCTCATCACTCCTTCGAACAGGAAGGGGGCCAGAGCAAATTACAGTGCCTGACATCGTACTTGCGAGTTCAAACACCTCTTTAACGTTCATTTTGGTCGAACATCATTAGTGCCGACGTGAATAATAATCTTAGAGAATTTATGATTTGCATTAGCCAGCACTTTTAAATTTGCTTTGATTTCAGGCGCTCTGGCTCCCGGCAAACATGTGACTATGGTGGCTGTTGTCTCTATTTTCACGTTAGGTGAAACAGGATTCTCAGTGGGTGTTTCACTGAGAGGGGAGAACCTGTTTAATGTTGTTATCGGAACATAAGCGCAGTGTTTTGTTCCGCGACTACAGCGTCTCATGGTCAGGTCACCCAGTTGTCCTGCTACATGGGATCTACAGCCGGAACCGAACAATGTACAGAGTTCACTAAGCTAGTCACATCCAAAGCAGTATCTAAAGCCCTGGCATTCTTACTATCCTCGATTAAAGTTTCGATGCGTCTCAAGTTCTGAAATCTTCAGTCAGATCGTCAGATTTCGTCAGCTTGACTGTCTCTCTGCATTTATCACATGTAAATCCTTCAATGCTGACAAAGAATGCTATACTATACATGTGACACAAAGTGCAAGTGACAATAACAGGAGAAGACATTACTCACCATGTTTGTTGACTGATTCTACTTACCGTAGTTGCTTGATAGTCTCGTAAAAGGCACGAGAGCATGCGAGAAAAAAATACAGCAAGTACGGAATACTAGCGTGTTGTGCTAGCGATAATGATTAAATGTCAATATCTAATATATGTTGATGAATAAGTTAAATTCAGCAAATCTGAAGATCTGTCAGTTATGTTTTAAAAATATACAAATATGTCACTTCCGCAACTGCGCATATGCATTATAACTGGCATTATAACATATATTTAAACTGGCTGCAAAAATAATTTAAACGCTTGTCAGAATTTTAGCTTTGTTTAACTGTCAAATTTAATCTTGTCAGTGCAAAACCTGGAGAGCAACCATGTTTTGCCTCATTGTAGAGTCATCTGAAGGTGACATCACCGTTATTGTTGAAATTTTTTTTTGTCTAAAACCTACCACTTTAATGCACCTTTAAGAGAAAATCTAGAGAAAATGTAAACAAACAATTGAACAAATGCTGTCTGCTGTTGTAATTGCATCCCAGGTGCTCACCTCCTGGTCTTAGTGATGGAAAATGCTGTGGGAATTGAGCCAGTGTACTTCCCTTGAGGCTCCTCTGTTCTGCTAAAGGGGAGGAGGTGGGAATGGGTCACAAAGATGTGGCTCGAGAGAGATGGATGGAATGGTCACCCTGTCCTTGTGATGATCTCTTGAGTATATTAGATGGCGTCAGTAGGCTCTAGGAGGTAATCACAGTGTTTATTGTCACAGGTGGACCACTGTGTACGACTCTGTGCTGGAGACCCAGCTGTAGGGACCAGCGTCACTGCCGGCCAGTGAGTGTTTGTTGCAGTGTGTACTACACACTGCCAGAGGCCTTCTTTCTGACAGTGCTCTGAAGTAATCACATTTGACCTTACAAGAAAGAGCGTGAGGGTGTTTGGTAGAAAGCTATCAGAAATATTCTTCTCAGACATTTGCACACATGACAACATTAAAACCTGCTTTGGTAGGGAAGTGTGAACTAGCCTGGTTTTAACTTGCTTAGTGATAAATTGTGTCAGTATCATCTGCAGCTCATTTACTAGCGTTTATTGCAAGTGCTATATGATCACGTGCCTGAAAACCCAATTATTACAAAGTCAACCCTCTGGATCAAATGATGAGTAGGATGTGATCGAGAATGTCAGCAGAAAAAAAGATAACATCTCCGCAGTAGCCCTGAGTCAAGTCAATTTTCCCTGCGGAGACTAGGGTAAACAGCACCAGCAAGAGGAGTGGGATTTGATTTGGTCTGTTCGACAGACAGAGAAAGCAGGAAAATGATGGACCGGGGTAGAGCGTAATTGAAAATGAAAACGATGGCGCGATGAGGAGGAGGACTCTGCCAGACAGTGCGGTGAGTCTTGGCTGAGCTCTTGTTTCTCTTAAACAGCTGATTTCCTCCTCATTCACATACTCTATCAGTGTCTCTGTGTGTGTCGGTCCTGACTCCTGTCCACCAAGTCTCTCGGTTCATCCTAGGACAGACTGTCAGAAACCCAGACGCCAAGTCTCCACCCAGACTAGCCCAGTGAACACCAATGACATCTACAGGACCTCTCACTGTACTCGCTCACTTTCTCTCTCTGGAGTAGAGTTCTCAACGGGCCGGGTCGGCCCGTCAAACCCAACGGGACCCGCGGGTTCGGGCCGGGTTCGGGTCGAAAATATAAGCAAATGACTCGGGTCGGGTCGGACCTCGGCTTAATCTTTTCCGCTCAGTAAAAAAAAACAATGTTCACCGTAAAGAAAGTCTGGCTGCTGCGTGCAAAGTGCATCGCGGGTGGCTGGCCGTAAGAGAAGAGAACACACTGTGGACGCACTGTTCCTCCACGATGCCTTAAAGCATACGATTATGTTTGTAGGCTATGCCTATTTTGTTTCAAAACTAGTAGCCCGCACGCTGGCTGGCTGTTTGAGTTCTTTTTATTTATTATTGTGTTAAGATTTTTATTAAAACAGGCATGGCATTAGCTACTTTCCTTTGAAAATAGTTGGCAGCTGCACTTGCGCGCATTTCAGACGTGATATTAGACGATGGAAAAAGCAAAGAAAACGCGGTCGGAAGACTAGTAAAAGGAAAAGAGAATCTGACCGCGTGAGGAACCGGACAAGTGTCTCACTCGTTCGGGTTTTCACTCGTCGGCGCGAGCTAAAAAGCAGCACTGGATGCAACAGTGATGCTGACCTGGCGATCTTGTTGATGGACTAGTAAGTAAATCTTTCTAAGTTTGTGTGCATTTTATTATGTGATTTCACCGGAATGAATAGAGTCACCGCGACGGTGATAGATTGAAGTGAGTCGGGCCGCGGGCCGGGTTCGGGCAGATAATTCATGTTGATGTTTCGGGTTACATCGGGTCCGGGCTTTAAAAGCCACAGGCCGGGTCGGGTCGGGTTGTAATTTTCAGGCCCGTTGAGAACTCTACTCTGGAGCGCTAGAGTCGACAGAAGGTTAGCCAGAGATCTCTCACCACTGTCTTAATAGACTCTAATAATACAGAGAGGGGGAAAAAAGATTCTTTAAAATTTCTTTGAATGACAGTGAATTTTTATCTAATCCAACCTTATCCAAACCCAACATTACCACATCTTTAGTATTCCTCTCCAGCTGTAATCAATAATTGGTGGTCTTCCTTTGTTGTCTCTTCTGCTTCTTCTAATGACTCCATTATGAAGCCTCTTCATGTGATGATGTCCCTTGTTTGGGATTGTAAACTTTAGGAGTAAGAAATCACAACCTCTGCATTAATATAATCTAGAAAATCATTATTATACTTAAGAATAGTTAATGCAAAAATTGTCATCATTTACTCACCACCTTGTCATTCCAAAACTGTATCATTTGATTTATTCAGAATGGAAAGATAAGGTATGCAACAAAATGTAAAATTAATATGAGCTGAAATATATATTTTTTTATTTAACAAAATATGTATGAATGTAATCTATGTAATGTAAAATGTAACCATTTTACTCAAGGTCAAAGTATATGATAAGAACTTTTAATAAATTCATACACATATCTTTACGTTGGAGCTCAATGAGGTTATGGTTAGAGTCAACCACTGAGCAGGCAATGGAAAGCATGCAAGCTTAATTGCTGGAAACATTTACATGACAATTCTTCTCCTCTGTTTTTATCTGCAAATAAACCAGCAGATTTTCCAAAGCGTGCGACAAATATGCGTGGGTTTGTGAGTGTCTGTGTTTGTAAGAGCAGAGAGAGAGATACAAAAAGACTAAAATACAGTCATTTAGTATGACTCATGTCAAGGGCTGCAAGTATAGTACACACACACCGCACAGAGGGGATTTCTTTCAACGAAACAAATTTGAGGTGAGCATACAGTACAACAACAGATGGATAGAAAGAATTCCATAGACATGTATCAAATGCCAGTTACTATATGCACAGTTTGAATCATCGGTCTGTCATATTTTTCACCATGGAGAAAAATATTATACAATGACAATAGAACATAACAGAGAATTTTTTCCCTTTTGTTTTCTCCATACAATTTAAATCTTTAAAGTCATCTTATTATAGTGTAATATCTAACGACAGTTAAAAGCCAGCCATCGGTAGACTGATTTCCCCTGAAAAGTGTAAACCCAGTGGCTCTTCCAAATAATTGCGCTGTTTGTTTGAGCTTCCCATCGAGCATCCCTGGCTCAACCAATGGCATCAAATTGGAGCGGAACTATCTTGACCGAGTGATTGAGGAACCTGTTTGAAAGCGATCATTATTTTTGCTCTGCCATTTGTTGACGCTAGTGGCCAGTGTTTCCATGTCCACTTATTAAAATGACACTTCAGCTTAAAAACGTCAATAATTAGATCAAAATAATGATAACATAATTTGACTAAAATTACCATTTTAATCAAAACAGACTGGTATTCTAATATTTCCATGGGACTTAAAAAAAAGAGTTGAAATAGCACTGATTTCTACAGAAGCATATTTCATATTTTAACACTGTATATCATAGCAGGTTTACAGCCTATGGAATAATTGCTAGAAAACTATTTCTCTATGGATAAAAAAGATGAGATTTTTTACTTCTGGAGCTGCTGCATGTGCCAACTTGAGTTTCACATGCTAATTTATAAAAAATTTACTTTTTTTTTTGCTTTTCTCCAGCCTATTCTTTTCTGGATTTGGCCTTTAAGATGTTTTGAGGGCACAGTAGTGAGGGCATGAATGAGTGTGAGACGTATGCAAATAGAGGGTTCACAATAGTGAAGTGTTCTATCCTTTTAGATGAAGTATATATTTAATACAACACACAACACCACACACACAACACACAACACACACAACACACCCACCCCACCACCACACACCACCACACCACACACACCTCTGTTTTGCCCACAAACGGCAGATTTGTTTATCTTAAATGAAAATCGACTGATAAAGTGTCCCAGTTTCACTATCACAGACACAGACAAATATTTATACAAGTCAAGACCTAAGTTAGGAGTTCTCGTCTTGACAACAAGTCAAGAAGTGATAGAAGAAATGAGGTTTTTGTTGGATTTACAATAAAATACAGAGAAAAAACTGACAGGCTAGTGACATCTCTATGAAGACCTCTGTCTCTCTGTTGTCCTGGAGACATTTAACACAGTCACCAGGAAACATAATCATGTGGATTTCGGCAGAGGAATGAGAGAGTAAAAGACAGAAGGAAAGACAGAACAAAGAGAGGGAAAGGACTAAGTCTAAAATGCAACATGGAAAAAGCAGGTCTGAGATGGAAACATGCGTGTGGAGCCAAGCGGTCAGGGCAGGGCTGAGGTTGGGTGAAAAAGGGCCAGAGAAAAGTGGCTATTTCCCCTGGCTGTGCTCTATCAGATTAGCATCAATACACGGCCTCATCGCCACTGACATGAGAACGATTATGAAACTGGGATGCAAATGTGATACTCCGAACGGAACAAGAGGACCCAAACAAATCCACAGCCAAATGGAATCACATGCCAATGTCAGAAATAAACTTTTCTATAAGGATCAATATGTACGTCCTGAAATTGATGTAGGAGCATATTTATTTTTATGTTCTAACAGCTAACTGCTGTTTTGTTGTTTTGCGAATCAGGGAACAATCTATTCCCCACACAAATCTATCTTATCACTTCAGTTCAGAAAACTTGGAATATAGCGACAAGTACCTGAATTTTAATGATACTGTTATTTCCTTATTTGTGCAATAAATGAAGACAAACGTTTCAAAAGCTTAAAAAGTTTCTAAAAGGACACAAAGGCACAATAAAAGTAAGTAAATGATTTCTGTGTAAACTATTCCACTAACACTATACAATAAGGTTTCATTAGTTAACTAGAACCATTATAACTAATAATGAACTGCACTTCTACAGCACGTATTAGGTTAATTTCAACTTTTACTAATACATTATTAAAATAAAAAATTTAACATAAAAAAATAAGGCAACCAGCTGCAAAGCATTACTCAACTTCAGTGGTTGAATTTGTGCTAAATCATCTTTGAAAGTTCACTAAACTTGTTTAAGTTAATTATACCTTCCTCAGTAATTTCATCTAAATACCAGTCCAACTCAAAGAAATTAGTAAGCACAACTACAGAGGCCTGAAATTCAGTTAACTCAAAAAAGCGTTGCAGCTGGTTGCCTTAATTTTTTAAGTTGATTCAACTTACTTTCTCCAAACATCTCACAGATATTTACAGTATGGTTTGTGCTCTCTGCATTTGGATTCTTAATGTAAGGGCTATACAACTCAGTACAAAATACATTGCCATCAGAAATTATTCTGCAAAACAGTAATTTTCTGTCTGCATGTGGTCCAGATAACAAAGATTAAAAATGCATTAACAAATATATTGCTCATGGTTAGTGTAACGGTGGCTGTTTCAAAGTAGGCTGGCTGATAAATGCAGACACGGGCAAGGAAGGCAAACAAAACTGACAACAAGCGCACACATAACATCCAGGACAACACCAGACAAAGAACATGAACACTGGTAATATCACTCAGGGGAGATAGGCGAACAAGACAAAACTACAAAGGACTACAAAACATGGCACAGACCAGGAAATAACATAAAAGTCCACACAAGATGAGGGGAACACAAGACAGGAATCATGACAGATAGTTCATGTTAGTTAATACATTAACTAATGTTAACAATTTCCTATAATTTGAAAATAGAAAAAATAAAAGCAAAACTCAATTAAAGGTGCCCTAGAATGTGAAATTGAATTTATGTTGGCATAGTTAAATAACAAGAGTTCAGTACATGGACATGACATACAGTGAGTTTCAAACACCACTGTTTTCTCCTTATTTAAATCTCGTTTTTAAAAAACACCCCTGAAAAACAGGCGAATCTCCACATAACACCGACTGTGACGAAACAGTCAGGGATCACGCCTCCAAAGATTTGCATATCCCAGCCCTCAATGACAAGCACTGCACACCCAATCATTGGAACAAGCGAAATGAGGATCAGAGAGAAAATGGCATGGAAATAAATGTTATGTTCCAGGCTGTGCGGGGAATGTGAGGACTTTTCATTCCCTTCCTACAGAAAAGAAATGTCAACAGGCGTGGATGATGTTTATATATAATCGGATACCGCAACAGTTTAATTCGAAGTTGTTAGTTTGCTCCGCCCATTTCACCACAGACTTATTTTTCGAACCTGGGACAATATTAAGCTTCTCCAGCGTTCAAACTGAAGAAGGGGGTAATTCCAACTATATTCCCGCAACCGGTAAGTAGTGATTTTATTAAAGATAATTTACACTGTGTTAGATCCAGCGCAAGATCCTAGTACAGTAATAGTAAACTCCAAGTAACGAGCATACATAACTAACGTAATAGGCTAATTCTCAGTGAATAAACTATACAGAAAGCGATCAAAGAACAATCCACACAGCGCGAGTTTATCTCTCTTGCCAAACTCGTTATGAAATCAATGACGCTGTTACACTGCACAACGAAGCTCTTACTGTATGTACGTTTGCATTGGTGAAAGCTTTAGAGAGAGAAACTGCGTTGTCTCGCGAAACTGCGTTGTCTCGCGATCAACAGACTGTCATCTGCTCAATGCTCATCACAGCAACATTTTATGTGATGGAAATAGATTTAAATACTTTAAAAACATCTCGATTCGTTAATCTCGATAGCTGTAATAGTTAAAACGTATTTAGCAGCTGTAGCCTAGTAAAAGTATTCGAGAGAGTTTCACATGTCACATTTCATATGCAAGCATGTCAGCCAATCACAGCAGTGGCCGGTTATCACAGCAGACACGCCCCTTCAAACAGAGTGTTCAAATCAGAGACTAAAATCAGGCTAGGAAAAATGCCTTTTATTTCAAAATGATGACTATTTTTGATCTAAAAAACATACTAACATTATAAGGACAACCCAGGAAACATTATAAAATAATTAAAAAAAAAACATTCTAGGGCACCTTTAAAAGACCTGGGCCCGTATTCCTAAAGAATCTTAATGCAAAAAGTAGCTCCTAGTGACACAATTCTAAGAAAATTCTTAGAAATGTGGGCGTTTACTCTTAAAATTAAAGAAAAAATCCTAGTAAAGAAAAAAGTAATTCAGAAAGCATCTTAACCCTTAAAAGAGGTCTTAAGGTCAAAATTGTTAGGAGCACGGACGAGGACTTTTAAGAGGCTTAAGAGTTTCTTTAGCAGAGGAGAAAATGGCAGAAAGATGAAGAGGGAGAAGAAATGCGTGGCAGACAATGGATGACAGTGAGTTTGGTACATTAAAACCAACATTCAAACCACCACTTAAATAGACACGCCAAAGAGTGGAACAATTTTTATCATTATAAGCCAAACAAATACCTTATAGGAAATAAACAGCATTGTAAATAAAAAAAGGATTTATATACACATATATATACTATGTGTGTGTGTGAAAACGGTCAAATAGGAAAAAATTATGCACGTAATTTCAAAGTGAAGGCTTAAAATAGACCCTACAGGTGAAACTGGAAAAATTAGAATATCGTGCAAAAGTTATTATTTTGATGATTAACTACAGCTTATGAAAACCCCAACAATCAAAACCTCAGAAAATTAGAATGTTACATGAAATAAAAAAAAATTTAAATAATTTTAAACATTCCACATCTTTGGAATTCTCTCCCACCTCACATTCGTCACCTAGACTCTCGTCTTCAATTCAAATCTCAACTTAAAACTCATCTGTTTAGATTAGCTTATTCAACATAGATTTTCATCACGATTTCATTTTACTTACATTTTTTGATTCTACTTATTAATTTGATTTTACAAATGATATTATTGTTGGGCTAGTATTAATGTTCTGTTTTAAATTTGCTCTATAAGGCGTCCATGGGTGTCTTGAAAGGCGCCCTGAAATAAAATGTATTATTATTATTAAACACAGAAATGTCAGTCCTCTGAAAAGTATAATCATGCATATGTTTAGTTATATATACTAAATATATTAGTTTCATCTTTTAATTTAAATTACTGAAATACATGAGGTTTTGCACGATATTCTAATTTTTCCAGTTTCACCTGAATACTTAAATCACTATTTTTTTCCTTCTTGGACAACCAACCAATCACAGTCTTCAAAAGATTGTGTCATACATAGCAACGGAGTCAACCCCGCCTCCTCACTAAGATAAAAGTTTTTGTCTTTTCCTTACTCAGAGATGCTCTCAGATTGATCCCAAATCGCTCTTAAGCTAAGACTCCTACGTACAAGTTTTTAAGCTAAATTAAGAGTTTTCTAAAAGGAATCTTAGATTCTTTAGGAATACGGGCCCTGGTCTCACCTTGGAGTCAATTTGCATCCAGCATTCACAACTAACTTGTACAGTGTCATTTGAAAGCTGGATGAAAACATTAGCCTACTTGGATTGCTGCACTAAGTATTATGTAAGGTCCTTCTCTAGAAGCGCAGACATAAATAAAATTCTGTTTCAGGTCATCTGTGTTTCTCTTAATAGTTCACATGTGAGATAAGTTAATGACCCATAGTGAACCAGCTCACACCACCAGAGTTTGCTGTAGACAGGGTGGCCCACAGGGTCCCTACAGTGGTACAATCGTTTGTTTGTTTGTTTGCTGGTTTGCTTGAAGGAAGACATTTAAACGGGAATGCTTTCTGAACCATTGGACACCAAATACCTTGAATAGACTCTCAGGCATGCACACACTAATTAATACGCACGCACAGGCATTAAAAGACCTTAGAAGAATGAGACAAGTACCATATCATCATTACTGCATGGTCACAGAACATCACATACAAAAATAAAAACTATTGCAAGTGTCAGGTTCAAATATATTTTTAAAAATATGATTGGATAAAAACTAACACACTGTAAAAAGTGAACAGTTGGATCAACCTAAAAAAATTACTTCAATTGGTAACACCTAAAAAAATTAAGTTTTCTCAACTTAATTTTTTTAGGTGTTACCAATTGAAGTAATTTTTTAGGTTGATCCAACTGTTCACTTTTACAGTGCAGTAACACATGTTCCAAAACCTAGTAAACTGCTACGTAGGCATAATTTTAAAGCATGAAGGGAATGATAGGAGAAATGTTGATGATTATTATTATTAGAATTCATTTAACACTGAAATATTAATAGAAATTGCATGTAGACTATTTTACCCTATATTTGTCTCTATGCTCACTAACCCCTGCATTACTTGATCAAAAATAAAAGTTAAACAATCATTTTGTACAATATTATTACAATTTGCTAATTTAATATATTTTAAAATGCAAGTTATACCTCCAGTCTTTTCATGATATTTTAGAAACCATTCTAATATCCTAAATACGCTTGCTATTTTTGTAAAAACTGAAACTTTTTTTCAGGATTCATATGAATAGCAACTTCAAAAGAAAAGCATTTATTTGTAATATGTTTGTAACAATGTAAAAGTCTTTACTGCTACTTTTGAGCTATTTAATGCATCCTTGCTGAATAATATATATATATATATATATATATATATATATATATATATATATATATATATATATATATATATATATATATATATATATATATATACACTAAAAAATGTTGGGTTGTTTTAACCCAATTTTGGGTAAAATGTGGACAAATCCAAACATTGGGTTAAAAAATGCCATATAAAAATGTAACCCAACGGCTGGGTTTGTCCATATTTGGCCCAAATTTGGGTTAAAACAACCCAGCATTTTTTAGAGTGATATATATTATAATATATATACATAATATATATAATAAAATATATATATATATATATATATATATATATATATATATAATCAATATATAATTTTTTTTTATTTTTTTATATAAGTATAAATAAAGTATAAAGTATTAAGTATAACCATAAATATTTGAAATTAGTGCATGTATTTTTATATTTGTTAGGGTGTCAAGATGTTAGCTTAGCAACAAGTTAATTGAATAAAGAGCATTAAAAGGCTTGATTTACACTAACAGGGCCTGCTTTGTGCCTGGGGTCAGAAGGAGAGAAATGAAGCCAAGGAAACTCAAAATTATTGGGCTAATTCAATATTGTTTCATTGGAAGCATGTGCACATCCAGGGCCTTGATGACAGTTTCAGCCTACTGTGCAACACAGAAAAGATCTACAGTTAAAGCAGAAGAAGGGAATAGTTTAATTGAGAAAGATGTTGTTTAAAAATATCAGTCTCCCAGGTATGTTTTTAATTGAGTTTTTTTCTCACTCAAAAGCGAATCATGCCATTTTATGTTCTCTGTATATTTTGCATTTAAAAGTTTGCTGGCAATAAGATTTTTTTAATTAATACTTTTATCCAGCAATGATGCATTCAATTAGTCAAAATTCACAGTAAAGACATTTATAATGTTCTGAAAGATTTATATTTTAAATAAGTTCATTTTCGTATTTATCAAAGGATTTTCCAGAACAATATTGATTTGCACAAGTATTTTCAACATAATAATAATAGTAAGAAGAAGAGGAAGAAAATGTTTTCTGAATGCCAATATCATATTATAATGATTTTTGAAGGACCATGTGACACTCAAGACTGGAGTAATGACTACTGTAAATTCAGCTTTGCCATTACATGAATATATTACATTTTAAAATATATTAAAATAGAAAACGGTTATTTTAAATTGTGATAATAGTTTTACACAATATTTTAATCAAATAGATGCACCCTTGGGGAGCATAGAGTATATCTTTCACAAATATTTGTAAAAAATCTTACCGACCCCAAGATTTTGAATGGTACTGTTACTTAACATGAATATTCAGTAAGATATTTCAAATATCGTAATTATTTGATGTAGAAATTAAAAGTTAATTTGAGACTCAGTAAGTGCTGACATAAAATATTCTGGATAAATATTATTAATACCGACTGAAGTCATCATGGGATGAATGGAACACTAAGGCTGCGTTTACACTTGGCATCAATATGCGACCTGTATCCGGATGTTGTCCACATACACATTGAAAAGACAAGTGTAAACGCACATCCGATCGGAATGTTATCCGATCAGTGTGTCCCGGTTCAGAGGTAGTCGAGGACGCATTGTGATCGGATCTCAGTGTAATGTAAACGCAATCCAGCCATCGTGTCTGCATTCACAGGTGGACGTAATATAAATTGTCAGAAAATAATGGCCAGACGCAGTTTAGACAAGAAATTAAACTTATTTGAACCTTAAAATAAACATCAATCTTTAAAAAAGTTCATTTAGACTTTATCATTTTAATTGTGCAACATGATCTGAACGAGACGATCGCCTGTACAATCACAGTCAGTCATGAGATCTTAATGAAGAGCTGCGCTGCTTTCCAGAGGAATAATCGGAATCTGATTTTTTTAATGTTTTAAATGTTGAATGTTTTTATTGTTTCAGCATGTTTATCAATCTCCCATTTCTGTCAATATAGTCATTGCACGCTATAACCTTAAACCAAGATGATCGATGATGTGACTTGGTTAACATGATCAACCCAGTTATTTTTGTATGATCAAATCTGGAAGTATTCCTTCGTTCAAAAAACTTATTTGATCTATACTGGAGATTGCATAGGAAAGTAAAGTGAGTGACATTGTTTACTTTATATTATCTTTACTCTTAATCTGATGTTGTGCCAAATACCTAATTTAAATATTATGCAGGAACCCATATGGCGCTGAACTATGAATGACCCAAATAAATTTAAGATCAATGGCTAACAAAAGACTGTTACACAGAGAAATGGATTGGGCAGAACAACACTAGTAGATAACAATATAGTTCCTCACCTATAAATCATTCACACACAAAAAGTGACATTTCAGCCATCATTTACCCACCCTCATGTTATAATCTCAAACATCTTCAGTTTTTTCCCCATGCAAATCTAACAGGATGTCAACATTGCTCACAGCAGGTTTGATGTCACTGATGCCAAGCATCATTTCAGACTTACATAAAGATATTGCATTTTTACAGACATTTTGGAATATAGTGTGGAATGTCATGTTGTGTCGTATAATGTTGATTTTTGGCATTTCTGTAGCTTGACAGCCCTTGGTAACCTTTTGTGTTAATGCAAAAGAATAGTGTCAAACACTTCTCCTTTTGGATTTCACAGAAGAAAATGATTTTGGAACAATATGAAAGTGAGTAAACTTTTTGGGTGAACGTACCCTTCATATATTCTTAATATATCAACCATCTGTCCACTGTGATATGTTACTTCTGTCTGTATACTGTGCACAAAAAATACTGAATCTTAGAGTGGAATTGAATCTCGTGAAAACGACACATTGATATTTAGAATCTACACATTGATTCTTAAAGTTGAATTGAATCTTGTGAATCTACACATTGATATTTAGGAGTCATTTTCATTTGTACCAGGATGGAAAAGTTCTAGTGGCTGAACAATAATTGCTTGTTTCCATTGCATTAAGTTTGCCTGAAGGCACAAAACAGCAGCAGCCTGTCCGAAATGTTTATAAGTCAAGCTAAACTATTTCTTTCTTAAGCTCAAGCAAGACAGTGAGCTAATTACCCTGCATATCTGAAATCTGAAAAAGGGTCTGATCTTATAAAGAGTGGACATGAACGGGACAAAGGGATGTGGCCTAGTAAGACCTTTTTTTGTCTCATTTTGAGGTGTTTTTGAGGACATCATTTTTAATAAAGAACATAATCTCTTCTCTGTTCCTGTAAACTCTTTACACTATCAGAGCATCTGACAAATAAATGGTACTCCTGTATGGCTGCGTTTGAGTTATTTTTTGAGTTGCTTTAAAGCAGTTGTTTGATAACTAGAATGTCTAATTCAGATCAGCCATTGTGTCATTGTGATAAATTAGCTGTAACTCTTGATAACCAACTTCTGGATAACAAGCTGTTCAGGTACATGATGTCTGTGTTTACTGTGACAACATGTCCTCACTCCCGGGAGCATGTTACATGTTTTTATTTAACATTAGACCATTTTTTGTTACTTGTATGTATTTGTGAATACCCAAATCAAAGAGCTCATCAGTTACTCACCCTTATGGCATTCATGATTTTGTTGTTCTGTATTTTGCAGAACATCTACAGTCCTCTTTTCCATTCAACAAAAAGTGGAAGCTGATTAATAGTGTCAAGCTAAAAAAAAAAAAAAAAGCACTATAAAACAATTCATTCACAATACTCCAAACTACTCGAACAATATGATATGCGATGATAAGGTGCTGTAAGCGCTTTGCTAACTGCCCCTATCCAAACATAGGCAATGAATTAAGTTCACCAAGAATGAAAACTATGTAAGCATCCACACCAACAGCTGATAATGTTTTGTTTATTATAAGCACATGCTGCAGATGTGTCCTCTACCACTTTAAATGCTGCAGCTCTTTAAAGTCGGGTGGATTTTGATTGGCTGTCAATGTTTGTATTGTTTTCCACAAGTTGGAAAAAAAATTCTGAATGTGATTCTAACAATATTATTCATTTGTTTTTTTTTCATTACAGCGGTTTTGTTATCATATATTACTATTGCTTAACATACTTAACTAAGGCAAGCAGATAGTTTTGAAAAACTGGCTGTTTATGTACTTGCTCAAACATTTATTTTGGATAATTTTTAACCCAAAAAAAGTTACGGACTGCAGCTTTAAGCTTAAACTTAAAAACTCAAAGATATAACTTGACAGATGCGGTTTTATTTCCTATGGTAAGAAAGACGTTCAATTATAAATAGATACATCTGCTAAAAGATTATTTAGATTATACCTCAAAGCAAGTACTAAAAGCCACACTCTTAATTTTAATATCACAGGGATTGGCGTCTACAACTCATCAGCAGAGTCACTATGGCTGCAAGAACAACACGTGCCCCCACACACACACACACAGCGCATGTGAATTTATTCTTGAGCATAGGTACAGGTGGGCTGGTTCTCAATCTCACACTTACCCAATCTGGCCTCTACAGCCAGTGCAGTTTGTGTGCAGTCCTTCACTCAGGTGGAAACTTCAAAGCACGTACGCCACACTCTCACAGCAACAGACAGAGCAGGTAGGCATTATCTGCATTCTTAGTCTGTTTATTTATTCACCAGAAACGGCAAAGACAGCTGACCTGTGAGAAGAAATAACAGTATTTATTATTTATCATGCCAAATTAGTGGAGTTAAAATTATTGTAAACTTAAATTTGGCAGGGAATTGATCCAGAGTCAGTGTTAAGATTGCATGGGTGTTTTTTTTTTTAAAGGGGCACGAAATTGACAAAAAATTGAGTTTAGTCTAAAAACCAGTCATCCTCCACCGAAAAGTAAATGATATGATATTCCTTGTTTCCTGTTGCTGTCGGACACAGATCAGGAAAGAGTCATGTGAGAAGCGATAAATCTATTCTGATAAGTTTTTGGGGTGTTAGAGGAAGGGCTGAGTCAGGATATGGGTGACACTCGAGCTGCTTTAGGGAGGACAAGTCTCAAGCTTTAAATGAGAGCGAAAACTGTTGAGAGAACATCCTGTAATCTAAGAAACTCGAATGATTTAAACTAATATTAGGGTGTATTTTTTTCCATTTCATACTTAAAAATAGATTTACATGTATATTTGTGTAACCACAAACATTATTATCTTGTAATGTATGTATCGAGAAGTAATGATTTGTTTGTTTATAAGCAATAATACATGCTGTTCAACTTTTAGACTGTAATAGGTAATTTTCTTGGTACATCTAAACAGCTGAACGAGCATAATGTTGCATAAACATTCCATGCTAATTTGTTTCACTTAATCTTCAACTAATACAATGCTGTTGTCACGTATTCCGGTGACATTAAAAATGTCAACATCTAGGTTTTAGATGTGTGCTTCGGGCAAAGATTAACGGAGCATAGCTAACAGTCCTTATGCTAGTAATAAAGTGCCACTTTAAGCAATATGGAAAAGTCCTTACAAGGTGACCAAACAGCTTAGTCCTCATTTCAATTCCTCTTAAATCTCTGAGATTTAACAAACATGATTGCAAATAAAATGTACTACACCTGTAACCAGCACGTGCCATCTTCCAAGATCTCTGCTTGTATTAAAAGCTTTACGTAACAATAAACTTTGGGAGCTTGTGATGGAACTAGTAAAACTTTAGCTAAATAAAGTGCCTCTAACTTCCTGGGAACCGAGTAACTGAAGGTCATTATGGGTGAGACAGGGCCCAGGGCAAAGAAGTTCTGCTCCCCACATACAGGGTGGTTTCGTGTGACTGAACACTGTGTATCTGCATGGACGTTATTTGCTTTAAGTGGGCATGTAATAGTCTTGTAAAGCCCTCGAGCAGTGCAGGAAACATAGCAGAGGTAAGCTGAACTGGGACTCCAACATTTAGAACATTGCCATATGTCCCACATGAGCAGTTTATGCATACAGTATGACCTTCTCCCTTAACTGATTGTGAGAGATCAATCTGAGATGATCGCACACAATAAGAAACTGCATTTTAGACAAGTATCTTATAGAAATGACAGTGACTGTGGCTCTAATGATCACTTCTAAACCCAGAGCAATGTGCTGTGTGAGAATCAAAAATAGTTTGCAGACCAGAGACACTAGCATTGATGCATGCAGCATTTCACTATTTTGTACACAGTGAAGTCTATCTCTGAATTCATGTGGTAGTCCGGTCAAAACAGTAAACATAGCACAGAAGGGGGCTGTTTACCTTTCAAAAAAACTTACAATAGTACTTGTGCCACAATGATTTAATAAAACATTGGCATCCTTTACTTGACCACATGATCCAGTAGCAGTGTCTGTCATGAGAGACGGTCATCAGAAGGACATAGCAAAATTACAGCATTTTAGTATGTACACTCACCTAAAGGATTATTAGGAACACCATACTAATACTGTGTTTGACCCCCTTTCGCCTTCAGAACTGCCTTAATTCTACGTGGCATTGATTCAACAAGGTGCGGAAAGCATTCTTTAGAAATGTTGGCCCATATTGATAGGATAGCATCTTGCAGTTGATGGAGATTTGTGGGATGCACATCCAGGGCACGAAGCTCCCGTTCCACCACATCCCAAAGATGCTCTATTGGGTTGAGATCTGGTGACTGTGGGGGTACAGTGAACTCATTGTCATGTTCAAGAAACCAATTTGAAATGAGTCGAGCTTTGTGACATGGTGCATTATCCTGCTGGAAGTAGCCATCAGAGGATGGGTACATGGTGGCCATAAAGGGATGGACATGGTCAGAAACAATGCTCTGGTAGGCCGTGGTATTTAAACGATGCCCAATTGGCACTAAGGGGCCTAAAGTGTGCCAAGAAAACATCCCCCACACCATTACACCACTACCACCAGCCTGCACAGTGGTAACAAGGCATGATGGATCCATGTTCTCATTCTGTTTACGCCAAATTCTGACTCTACCATCTGAATGTCTCAACAGAAATCGAGACTCATCAGACCAGGCAACATTTTTCCAGTCTTCAACTGTCCAATTTTGGTGAGCTCTTCCAAATTGTTAGCCTCGTGAGACCATCCTGATCTCGCGAGCTTTCAAGGTTTCACTCGCAGATCAGTCTGGATACTTTCCGTTAAAGAAAATTTGGGAGCAGTTCACCAAACGAACGTCCAATCAGCGTTGGCTTTGAGGCGGGTTGAGGTGTGACGCAACGAGAAGCGCGACAGTTCAGCCTGAAATGGTGCCTTTTATTCGCAAATTGTAGTTACATAAACGGCAAATATCCTTTGCCGACATGTTGCTTATTTGCTGAGCTAACGAGCCTTTACCTGCAGCAGCAAGAGTAGCCTGGCTTGTGGTTGTGTTTTCGTCATCGCTCTGTTAGTACGTCATATGCTTCGTTGATCTGATTGGTTGATTTGGCCCGTCTATCACCAACATAGGCCAATCAGCTAACCAGTATTTTCGCCCCTTACCAAAACTACTTCAACGGAAGGTTTCCAGATGGATATGCGGAGCAAACCCATCTGGCGGAGTCAGGTTACCAAATTGTAGCCTCTTTTTCCTATTTGTAATGGAGATGAGTGGTACCCGGTGGGGTCTTCTGCTGTTGTAGCCCATCCACCTCAAGGTTGTGCATGTTGTGGCTTCACAAATGCTTTGCTGCATACCTCGGTTGTAACGAGTGGTTATTTCAGTCAAAGTTGCTCTTCTATCAGCTTGAATCAGTCGGCCCATTCTCCTCTGACCTCTAGCATCAACAAGGCATTTTCGCCCACTGCCGCATACTGGATGTTTTTTCCATTTTCACACCATTCTTTGTAAACCCTAGAAATGGTTGTGCGTGAAAATCCCAGTAACTGAGCAGATTGTGAAATACTCAGACCGGCCCGTATGGCACCAACAACCATGCCACCCTCAAAATTGCTTAAATCACCTGTCTTTCCCATTCTGACATTCAGTTTGGAGTTCAGGAGATTGTCTTGACCAGGATCACACCCCTAAATGCATTGAAGCAACTGCCATGTGATTGGTTGATTAGATAATTGCATTAATTAAACAGGTGTTTCCTAATAATCCTTTAGGTGAGTGTATATTGTCTGAATCTTTGTTTATTTCCACACAGTATTTGAAACAAAGGTGACCTCTATAGTAAATTGAGAAAATATCTATGGAAGCACAAGATGCGGTTTATGAGAAGCTGGTTCTGTCTTCTCAGTAACTTTAAATAATGTAACTGTACATTAAGACAGTTAACCTAAAATTGAAAAGTCTGTAATCATTTACTTATTCTTATGTCATAACAAAATCATATGATATTTACATGTTACACTGAACAAGGACTGAAGCTTCAAGCTTTCACACACATTCAAGTTTCAAAAAAGATGCAAATAAATGCTATACTTTTGTGATATATTGCATGTCATAATAGCTTTATGTGAGAAACAGATACAACATTTATTAAATTAATCACAATCTCCAGCAGTCTGTTAAATGCTGCTCAATTCAGAAACAAATTATACAGGGCATTTCCTGAACAAATTATAACAGTTTTTGTGAATCATATTAACAAATTTATTAAAAATTAAGAATAATACATCACTAATTTAGCAACCCTGGAAAATGGTTCCTTGGTTCCTTTCCTCTTATATTCTGCAGAAGAACCGTTAACGACCGGAGGGTGTTTGAGATACATTTTAGGGCCCTGAACTGTGATAAATTACCTGGGAATCAGTTCTAATTTAGCTATCTGAAGAGGCCATTGTAAATGTTGCATCCTGGAACACTGTAAATTTACGCACAACTACTGTCGTTAAGACATATTGGGCATGACGGGAAGTGATGTGTAATTGGGAATGTTTGTGACACAGAGACTTCTTTGTGACCCATTCTAATGCTCTAAATGCCACAACCCGACTGTAAAGCTCACAGTTCAGCATTCATGCTTTCAAGTTTACTATCAAATAAATCCATGTCTCAAGGCAATACATTTATTTTAAATGCTTTATGGTTTGCATTTTGGCCAAACGTACATTATCAAATCGAAATCATAAATTTTAACTTGCTTTTGGGGGTTGTCATTTTGTTGCGGCAGACTGCAAAATTATGCTGTGAAATGTGTAATTTTGCTAGGTTAAAATACTTTCTCCTTTCTCAGTTTATTTATGCAGATATTATTATTATTATTATTAAGTATTCTACAAGTATAAATAAGTACCTATAAGTTTTCTGGTAGGATGGTGCACAGAAATTACACTCTTCACGCTTTAGGTCTGAATGGATAATACTAATAGTAATAGTGGAAATTGAGTTTGCAGTTGGAATTGCATAAACTTAAGGCAATCTGCATTGTTTTTCACACAAACATTCAACAGAGACAAAATCACAGGGCCTCTTCCTTTTGTATCCCATGGTTCACAAGAGAAGATAATTGGAAGACATTTTGACTATTTCACATGATTACAGAAATATCCATCCATAATCTAAGTGAAACCTGCTGCCCAGTATGGTTGGGTGGAGTATAGCGATCAGTTCAGATGATACTCACAGTGGTTTGGCTGTAATAGTTCAGTCCACTGCCAAAAGTTCTCCCATGGGAAGCTTCAATTCCCTTCTCATTTACCTTCTCAGGGTGTTGCAGTTGCTTCCTTTAATGGTTAATGGAGAAAGCTCAGGACTCCACCCAGATCACAGCCTCTTGCTTTCCTGGTTGAGCCCCCTTACCCTGCAGTAAAAAAACACCAAGCTCTATATCAATGCGGAAATCAGAGAGAACAAAAAAAGAACACCTCACCCAAGCTGAAAACTGTCATCATGCCACTAAAAGTTAGAATTTTTTTTTTTTTCATTTACAAATTGGGTTTGGGTTAACTATTGCATAAAGAAGACTCAATTTAACCAGTGCAAATATTAGACAGAAATTTTATTACATTTTAACACTCAATTTAAAGGTGCCCTAGAATGTGAAATTGAATTTATTTTGGCATACTTAAATAACAAGAGTTCAGTACATGAACATGACATACAGTGAGTCTCAAACACCTTTGTTTTCTCCTTCTTATTTAAATCTCGTTTTTTAAAAACACCCCTGAAAAATAGGCGTATCTCCACATAACACCGACTGTGACGCAACAGTCGGAATCATTAATATGTACGCCTCCAAAAATGTGCATAGCCCATGTTCAATGCCAGGCGGAACTGCGCAGCCGAATCATCGGAAGTTCTGCAGGTGAAGAAACAAGCGAGGATCATAGGGAAAATGGCAGATAAATGTTATGTTCCAGGCTGTGCAGGGGATGTGAGGACTTTTCATTCCCTTCCCACAGAAAAGAAATGTCAACAGGCGTGGTTGATGTTTATCTATAATCGGATACCGCAACAGTTTGATTCAAAGTTGTTAGTTTGCTCCGCCCATTTCACCACGGACTTATTTTCTAACCTGGGACAATATCAAGCAGGCTTCTCTCAGTGAATAAATTATATACAGAAAGCAATCAAAGAACAATCTTTCCACACAGCGCAAGTTTATCTGGACACTTGCCAAACTTGTTATGAAATCAATGACGCACGTTACACTGCACTACTAAGCTCTTACTGTATGTACATCATCGTGTTTGCAATGGTGAAAGTATTAGAGAAACTGCGTTGCAATTATATGATCTTCATTCTCGCGATCAACAGACTGTCATCTGCTTGCTCAATGCTCATCACGGCAATATTTTATGTGATGGAAATAGATTTAAATACTTTATAAACATCTCACGATTCGTTAATCTCGATAGCTGTATTAGTAAAAAACGTATAATTGCTGTAGTGAAAGTATTCGAGAGAGTTTCACATGTAATGCGTAGCTATTTCATATGCTAGCATGTCAGCCAATCACAGCAGTGGCCGGTTACACTGAATCCCACAGTAGACACGCCGCTTCAAACAGAGTGTTCAAATCTGAGGCTAAAATCAGGCTAGGAAAAATGCCTTTTATTTCTAAATTTTGACTATTTTTGATCTAAAAAAATACTAACATTATAAGGGCAACCCAGAAAACAATATAAAATATTAAATAACCCCATTCTAGGGCACCTTTAAATGATTAACAGCTGAACAGATTTCTGACATTCTGATCATTGGTAATGTTAAACGCCATACAAAATCCCATTTACTTCCACAACCTAAAGTATTTGTGAGTGAAAGTAGATGTTCAGTGAGGAAAAAAAATAAAATTGTAGATCAAGACTTTGTTATACATCAGGAACTGATTATATCAAGAAAAGTAAGTGTTACAGGACATATCAGGGTGGAGCCATGCAGGTCTTTAGAGGGCAGGGACTGTCACTGAAATAAGAGGTATTGGTGACATCAGCTGAAATTTTGTCTTTTCTGAGGCAGATCAAATTATTATATTTGTATGCATGTACACCATAGACTGTAAAAAAAGATGGACGACGCCCCTTCGCTCTTTTCCATTGGAGAGAACTGAAGCCGCCAGTGTCCCGATATGGCGCTGACATATTGAGATGGTCCTCACTGCAGAACATGAAATCCATGGGGAGGAGTCGGATCTTGATCCGACTCCTCCCACCTTACATACCTTAACCTACCCAGCTCCACCCCTTATCCCTAAACCCACCCCTAAACCTACCCAGCTCCACCTCTTATCCCTAAACCCACCCCTAAACCTACCCAGCTCCACCCCTTAATCTGGATCCGACTCCGCCCCCCGGATCTCGTGTACTGCAATGAGGTGCTACTGGACATATTGGATCTTGAGTCTGCGCAGTAGCGTTTTCGGGACCAGTCATGCGCAGTCGTGAGCAGGAAGTAAAGCCGCGAAATCAAGGCCCCGCCCCCACTCGCGTTGAATCAATCGCAAGCACACGCCCTGCATTTTTCTTAAGTGGCCTTGTCCGCTCCGTTCCTCTCCAATGATGTCTGCTGATTGCAGTACCTCGTTAAAATAAGGTAAATACAACTACTAACCACATAGTCAACATTATGAAAAAAAGTCCGTTGGTGCTTCAGTGACTACTTCTCACAGAGAACCTGTCAATCACAGCTGTCAATCATGATGTCACAGCACCATTTTTATAGCATCAAATAACTAACTAAAAACTAACTTATTTTAAAAACAAACATTTGAAATTACATCAACGTGATAGAAACTACAGGAAATGACAGAAACTATCTTTAGAAAAAAGATATGTGAAGTGTAATTTAAATATTTAGTTGGTCTCACGTCCCGTTTAATAACACGGGGAGGCGGGGCTTATGAGCTATACTAGGACCGGTCACCGGGGGGGCGATCGAGACGTTTTGGCTTCACTTTTGAGGGCTTGTGCGGCACGCTTGATGTACACTCACCTAAAGGATTATTAGGAACACCATACTAATACTGTGTTTGACCCCCTTTGGCATTCAGAACTGCCTTAATTCTACGTGGCATTGATTCAACAAGGTGCTGAAAGCATTCTTCAGAAATGTTGGCCCATATTGATAGGCTAGCATCTTGCATTTGATGGAGATTTGTGGGATGCACATCCAGGGCACGAAGCTCCCATTCCACCACATCCCAAAGATGCTCTATTGGGTTTAGATCTGGTGACTGTGGGGCCATTTTAGTACAGTGAACTCATTGTCATGTTCAAGAAACCAATTTGAAATGATTCGAGCTTTGTGACATGGTGCATTATCCTGCTGGAAGTAGCCATCAGAGAATGGGTACATGGTGGCCATAAAGGGATGGACATGGTCAGAAACAATGCTCAGGTAGGCCGTGGCATTTAAACGATGCCCAATTGGCACTAAGGGGCCTAAAGTGTGCCAAGAAAACATCCCCCACACCATTACACCACCACCACCAGCCTGCACAGTGGTAACAAGGCATCATGGATCCATGTTCTCATTCAGTTTACGCCAAATTCTGACTCTACCATCTGAATGTCTCAACAGAATTAGAGACTCATCAGACCAGGCAACATTTTTCCAGTCTTCAACTGTCCAATTTTGGTGAGCTCTTGCAAATTGTAGCCTCTTTTTCCTATTTGTAGTGGAGATGAGTGGTACCCGGTGGGTCTTCTGCTGTTGTAGCCCATCCGCCTCAAGGTTGTGCGTGTTGTGGCTTCACAAATGCTTTGCTGCATACCTCGGTTGTAACGAGGTTGTTATTTCAGTCAAAGTTGCTCTTCTATCAGCTTGAATCAGTCGGCCCATTCTCCTCTGACCTCTAGCATCAACAAGGCATTTTCGCCCACAGGACTGCCACATACTGGATATTTTTTCCCTTTTCACACCATTCTTTGTAAACCCTAGAAATGGTTGTGCGTGAAAATCCCAGTAACTGAGCAGATTGTGAAATACTCAGACCGGCCCCTATATATATATAATATATATATATTCCAGTAACTATAGTATATTATATATATATATATATATATATATATATATATATATATATATATATATAATATATATATAATATATATATATATATAATGCATCAATTAATGGCACATAATGTACATTTAAAATGTAATATCATTTTAACATGGCAGAACTCTAGATGAGTCTTTCAACCCTTCACAGTAGCAAATAACAAAATTAGTGGAGGTGAGAACAGATCTGATGATAAATGAATAGCACGAGATTTATATTACACTGAGTACTTAAATTACATACAAACAAATGTAAAAATTACTCAGCAACCCAAGCCAAGCTTAAGAACTAAAAAGGCAACCCAGAACAGAAGATATTAGATTTCACCAAGCACAACTGCTACACAATGCGGCTACGTTTCAAATTATCCCACAAACTGGAAAGATCACAATGGTTTGTTGCAATGAGGTTTGCATCTCTAGGCAACCAACCTATTATGATAAACTGTATTGACACTGGCAAAGGGAACACTGAAAAAAAGAATTACCAATGATAAACATTCCCAGATTGCCATCTTAAAATAGAACCGGAAGCCAAAACGTACCAGTCAAACCAACATCCAACAACAATTCTGATGAAACACATGAATGAAGTTCTGACAAAAAAAAAAATGGACAACTGGATTTCTCTTTTCTTTCTTTCTTTCTTCCTTCTTTCTTCTTTCTTCTTTCTTTCTTGCTTCTTTCTTGCTTGCTTTCTTGCTTGCTTTCTTGCTTGCTTTCTTGCTTGCTTTCTTGCTTGCTTTCTTGCTTGCTTTCTGCTTGCTTTCTTTCTTCTCTTGCTTTCTTCTTGCTTTCTTGCTTGCTTTCTTGCTTGCTTTCTTGCTTGCTTGCTTTCTTGCTTTCTCTCTCTGTTTGTAAAGCCAATTTGTCAGTTACAGACAAACACGAGTAATTGAATGGCAAGATTTTTTCAATTGACTAAATGCCAAAAAAAAAAAGCTGGCTCATCCTTCTTGTCCAAAATAGCATGTTCCCTTAACACTTAAAAAAGGACTAGATTTACACATTCATTTGGATGGAGGCTACGTCTCCAGTTCTCAGCTGGAAGTACAGTACATGCTTTGATAAAGGGGGGACAAGGAGGACAAGGAAGCAGTAAAATCAAAGGCGCCAAGAATTCATGCTAAGAGACGGAACATGAAGTGCGTGAAGAAGAGTAATTATAAGTATCGGTTCACAGTCCACTCCATGTTAAACACAGATGTTCCTATTATGGTAGTGTGGAAAATATCATAATTTGTAATGCATCTATGTGGTTAGGTGTGCGAAAGCGAGTGCTTGGGAAATCAGAGTTGTGCGTGTGTGTGCAGAGAATTTTCTCTTCACCAGGGGCAAAGTTAGTCTGGTCATCAGATATGCATTTACATAGCCTCCCATTCATAAATGTAATGTGTGTGTTTTATGTGCATGGGTGTTCATGTTTGCATTCGTGCGTAAAACCGCAAACAAAAGTCTGTACATCATCCAACTCAAGAGGGGAAAGTCCACAGCGTGGCGTTTCTGTTTATCGTTGACATAAATAATGTTCAAAAACAGACAAAAATGTCTACCGTTACACAGGCCATGAAGTGTCTAAACCTGTTCCAGAACATCTGTTTGCATAACTAAATTCTGTGCAAACATTTTTATAAGCTATAGCTAGAATTTTTTCACAACAGGGAAAATATAGAGTAACATGCTTTGACTTGAGGTAAAAGGCACCTGTCAGCTGCTGTCTCACAGAACTACATATGCATATGTATTTGACACCCTGTCTAATCTTTAAAGCCAGATTTTATCTTCTTGGGGAGATTTTTTTCTCCCCCTTCTCCTTCTGACCCCCAATTTTAGAACTTTAAGCAGGGTACAATGTGGATTATGTCAAAAGACATGATCGGTGCCTGTTCTGCTCCAGGATTCCATATGGTGTCCTCAAGTTGAGCTTGTGTTAAGTCATCTCCATAAAATGGCCAAGCCACTGACCGCAACCGGTTTTCTTGTTCCACACATCACCACCCAGCCTTAAAGTTGGCCCTAACACAACTGCGCTTGGTGCTTATGACCAAGAGACAAAATATAGTGGTGTTCAAAAAAAATTTGTTCTCGTAAAGGTTTTCAAATACTTAGCATTGTGTACTAAAACACAGTACCACACTGTGGGTAAGCCTTATTTACATCTTATATCAACAAAAACATCCAATTCAGGCCATATTTTACAAGATTATGACACACTGTTTACTGATGAACCATGCAAACACAAAGCCAACCTGCCACCTGAAACATTTAACTATTCCACAGAAAAACAAAACATCTACAGTTTATATAAAATGACTTCAGATTTTTATCTGTCCAAAACCATTGAATTGTCAGAGGCATGCTCGACTACATGGAATACAACATTTTAAATGCCACCCATAACAGTTACTGTAACAAACAAAGATGAGTTTAGTGTAAATGAAACTTTGCAAAGAAATAGTTCACCGAGTGCCAACTATCAAATGTGTTTTTGTAACAGTGTTGTGTAAGCACTGTAACGGCCCTTTCAAAACAAGAATGATGACTATAAACAACTATAACGATAACTATATTATTAGTTCTAAGCTCGTGCTGCAGTTATGCCATCTGCCAGTTTTAAACACTTGAGATCTATAAAGTCTTGTGTATTCTGATTGGCTGTCATTGTTTTATCGTTCATCAGCTGAAAGTGATTTGAACAATATCGTTTCTCTATGCCGTTATCGTTAGCTAAAATATAGCTTTGGTGTTGACTCTGCTATTCTTTAGCATTTAGAATGATTTTTAGAACTATATCTTTATCAGTCTTAAAATGTACACATCTGGTGGTCAAAAAGAATTAGGATCTTAATGATGCCTTTATGCGATTCGCCAGATTCAGTGCCAATATCTTTAATGCCTTGTATATTGATTTATCTCTTTAGGATGAGATTTAAGGATGCCCTGATAGGCCATGCATAATTTTTTTATTTTTGTATGTGCATTACTATTTTCTGTCTCATTTTCTCAGCACAACAAAAGTTGTTTTCCATGATCTCATGACAAAAAAAAAAAAAAGTTTGTTGCTTACCATTTCTTTGGTCAGCCACAAACTATTTAATCGGCGTCTTTTAAACTTAATTCTACAACCGTGTAGACGTCTGATCCCTTGAGTTGGCTGGAAATTAAATTGACCACATGTTCATAATCACTATTGCGTCTACAACGATAAAGCTGTAGCCCACTTCTCAAGTTTTGGACATTTTTTTTTTACATGGATGTGAAATTATCCATCTATCTATCATCTATCTATCTATCTATCTATCTATCTATCTATCTATCTATCTATCTATCTATCTATCTATCTATCTATCTATCTATCTATCTATCCACAATATCTATCCTCAAGTAGTGATCACAACAAAAAAAGACAGAAAAAAAAAATAATGCATGGTGTCTTTGGGCTTCTGTAGCGATGAGATCTGTATATGTTTGCATGATACTTCTGGTTAATTTAAGTGGAGTGCTATGGGTAACTGTGAATCTGACTAAGCATTTCTCTCATCTCTAGACCAAGGCAGGATGAACCCAGGCATGGTGCAGTATTCCGGAGTGCAGTGCAGTGACGACATTCATAGTGTGCTCACAGACGACAACTATTTCTCCAAGAAGAAACGATATGTAAGAAAAGATGGGAGCTGTAACATGGTTGTGCAACAAATTCCAGAGAATTGGCTTCTCTGGGTCACTGACATCTTCACCACCCTGGTGGAGATCCGCTGGAGGGTCATGTTCTTGACATTCGCCCTCTCCTACATTTTATCGTGGCTCTTTTTTGGAATTTTGTTCTGGATCATTGCGCTGGCCCACGGCGATATTAAAGACCCCAACAATGAGCCATGCGTTTATGAGGTTCGAAGTTTTACAGCTGCTTTTCTATTCTCATTAGAGACCCAAACCACCATTGGTTACGGCTTTCGGGGCATGTCGGAGAACTGCATGATCGCCATCATCGTAGTTACCATCCAAGATGTCATCAGTGTCTTCATTGACACTTTTGTCATTGGCATTGTCGTCGCCAAGATGGCATCTGCCCGTAAGAGAGCCCAAACAGTTGGGTTCAGCAATTGTGCAGTGATCAGCTTGCGTGATGGTCACCTATGCCTGTCGTGGCGGGTCGGGACTTCAGAAGGAACCACATGGTAGAAGGGACAGCTCATGCACAGCTGGTACAGCACGTGGCACACAGCACAGGGAAAGTTGATGTTACATACAAAGACCTCAACATTGAAGAGAACAACATAATCCTGGCCACCCCAACAACCATAGTTCATAAAATCAGTCCTGGCAGTCCTCTATACAAGGTGAGCTTGCAGGACCTGAGAAAGGCGAGCTTTGAGCTGGTGGTCTCTTTCACCTACACAGACGACTGCACGGGCATCCTTCACCAGACACGCACATCCTACACTCCAAGCGAGATTCTGTGGGGCCAGCACTTTCAAGAGATGATCAGGGTCACCCGAAAGAACTACAGAGTGGACTACGCCCTTTTCAACCACACAGTTAAAGTCCTGGTCCCAGAATTAAGCGCAGAGGAGTATGACCTAAAGAAGTACTCTCAACAGCCAAAACACAAACCACTCCAAATACGTTCTCCAACGGAAGCAGTGGAATTGATTAATGGGAATAGTCTTGAGGCAGAAAAAGCATCCACTAGCAGTGCGGTCCAAGAACACGAGCTTTAACAGTGGCCTTGATACATCCTGACTCTGCTATAGCACTTTAAAATTAGGCTTTCTCAAATGCATCCCTATATAGGGCACTTGTATATTAGATCTAGACTTACAGGTGTGCTGTCTGTCAGTTAAAAGAAAGATCTTAAAAGGCCCTTCTAACAAAGATATATTCCGGACAAATACTGGAATATCACATTAAAGCCCTGTTTGCCTTTGACGAAAAACCATTTAGAGCATTACTTTTAAAATAATATAAAAGTTGTGTTAGAATAGGATTTTAATTATGTTTTATATTGCATGTGCTATTTAGCTGCTTTGCACAAAAATCAATATCTCTTTGTACAAAATGCACACACACATCTGTACATATCACAGATGCAGTAAAGATTGTATGTGTATTACAGACTCCTCTATGACTTTGAAGGTTCTTTGATATTCAGAGATGTAAAAAACAAAACAAAAACAAAACTCTCCTTGATTAAACTATGACCCCAAAACCTTGACCTACAAAATAGGCAATGGATCAATTATAATGACAGTGATGTTAACCTGACCAAACTGTGATGTGTCTCTTTGGCATTAGATGAGGAAGTGCAGAACATTGTTCCACCTTATTTTGCAAAGTGGTTAACCTTTCCATCCAAACTACTAATAAAATGTTTTGGAAAAAGAGCCCCAGTGACAATTTTCAATATTAACACAGCATGGATCCACTTACCCAAAGAACAATCTATAACGAGTGATGAATGATCATTTAGAAATAGTTTTACAGTCTACGACGTATGACCTCTCCCCCTGCACTCGATCGATCATATATTAAACAAATTGATTATGCAACAACAAAGATGACTAAGATTTTTAGAGAAAAAATTATTTGTTATTGTTATATAATTTAGCATGTCAGAAAAGCTCAAGGTGTCCTCTTCAAGACAGACCAGGACTTAGAACAGTGGCATGTATGGTCTCAGAGATATTAACAAAAAACATATGTCTACTTACTACAATGAATACAATTGCTGGATTTTGGGAGGTTTTCCTGAAAGAGCGAAGTCTCCAGCCCTCCACCTTGTGGTTGGATGCAGTGCTGTCCAAGCATCGCCTGAAATTAGGCTGAAAGGTAAACAGAGGCCGACAGCTCACGTACCACGTTTCACCTATAAATAGTCTGTATTATTTATAGACTTGAACAAGAAAGTAACTAAAATAAGCACTTTGCAACAGCTTCACAAATAAAAGTTTAACACGGCTCATTACTTATCACAAGTAAGCAATGTGTGACACGCAGCAGCCAGGAAGGGCAAAGGCCTGTGGAACACTTACTGCTGGGTTTTCATTGGAACACTTATAAAGAAATGAGAAACATTCATCTGATTAAACAACAAATGATCATTAATCTCTTTCACAAGGGTCTAATTCCCAACAATACAATATACATTCATTTTATAAGATGCTGGAAAACAAAGAGTAAAGCTGTGGATAAACATACTATGAATCTAGAATCTGTATGACTTCAAAGTTGTCAATGGCATAATATAGACTAAAAGGCCACAATAGTCTTTCATGTTAAATTATTTTATACAGCATTTGTTTAGTAGGACAAACATGTTTATAAAGAAGTATTTGGCTTAAAGATAAATGGTATCCAATTTGATCTCACTATCAAGTGACACATCTAAAGTGCGATTTCTAGCATGTTTGTTGTGAAAATAAACACGTTCCATAAAATCAAAAACTAAATTGCAAGTCCTACTTTGAGGGATAGGTCGTTTTTTTTTCCCAAACGACGATTATTTGAAAAGATGCATTTCATAGTTAAATCTCTGAGGTCAATCTCGGAATTACACAATTGGTTTCAGTGGAGTTGACTTTACTGGAATTTTCACTGCGAAATTTGTGATGTTTCTCCCGCCCAAACAATTTTGGCGTTTGTCGTCCTGGGGTGCGTTTCCCAAAACCATCTAGCAACTTTGACGGTTGCAATGCAATTTTCCATTGCCAACCATCCAAGTTGCTAACAGGTTAGCAACGATGGTTTTGGGAAACGCACCCCTGGGCCGCTAATGCCCGCCCAAACAATTGGTTTCAGTGGAGTTGACTTTACTGTAATTTTCACAGCGAAACTTGTGATGTTTCTCCCGCCCAAACAATTTTGACGTTTGTCGTCCTGGGCCGCTAACTATGGAAACTTGTTTTCGCCACAGAATAAAAAAATAAATAAGGTAATTGCAATTTTTTTATCTCACAATTCTGATTTTTTCCCCCCTTTGCAATAGAGTCTACATTTTTCAATTCTGACTTTGCGATATTAAGAATTGACCCTTCGCGTGGAGCTTGATTGACAGGTGTTCTAACCAATCATACTTCGCCATCCGCCATTTTGTCCGAAAAAGCAGCCAGTAGAGTTAGGAGGATTTTAACTTGGTAAAATGAATATACTGACGCCTTTCCGCGGTTAAAACAACATTACTTCTTATGTTCGTTCATGTTTATTTGATGCTATAAATGAACTAGAAGGAAGAGATGATCGGATCACGAGCAGCTTTAACGGATGCTCTACAGCGATCTGTCACGGCACATTAAAGAGCCCCAAAACGGTATTTATTGTTTAAATTTCTTTCAAAAAATGACCACATTTGAAAGCTGAGACTCTGTTTAATATGTTTAATATCAAAAGTAACCGAAAAGTAACCTGGTCTGTCCTGTCTGTCCGCGTGTTGTCAGTCTCCTCTCTGCTCCGCGATGTATTTTTCACTGCGTGAGAACATGGTGAGAGCATGAGAGCAGCATAGCTTGTCGGAACATAGCGACAGTAACTAAGGAGGGCGGGTCTTTGCGAAGGGTCAATTGCGAGATATAAACTGCGATTCTATAAAATCATAATTAAGAGATAAACTCGAAATTGCGAGGAGAAAAAGCCATAATTGCATGATATAATCGCAATTCTGACTTTTTATCTTACGAATTTATCTCGCGATTCTGACGTTATAACTCACAACTGCTAGTTTTAAAGTCGCAAGTGTGAGATAAAAACTCACAATTGTCTTTTAAACTGTTTTATTCTGTGGCGGAAACAAGCGTCCGTAACTGATGTTTTAAATCACGTTGCAATTTTATTTATGACTTTATGACCCATTTTTTCTCAATTCATTGAGAAAATACTGTTTCTAATGGTTAACTTACCTCTACAAACTCGACTTGTGTTTATCAGCGTCTATTTCACTCAGCGCATTCTGACAACGTAACTGTGGTTGTAAGTCTGAAAGTATTGGAAAACAATGTTGAAACACATACTCATGACAAAGCACACATACTTTTTAGACACCCGCAACATTTTGTTTTGGCTTCCTTTGGGGGGATTCAATCCTTAAATCGCACGCTGCTGTTCTCTATTTCACTTTCTGTGTGAGCCTGAGTGGAACTGTTGTTTTATCCGCGCGTGAATCTTTCCCTCTCGTCGGATTGGCCGGGTTTAAGAGAGGGGGCGTGACTAGCCGGTGCGTGTTGTTTAAATGGGTTTGAAGCCTAGAAGAAACAGCACATGAGAGTTACCGCACGCCGCATACAAGAAGAGAAACGTGGAGATTGCTGTTCTTATACTTCATATCAAATGCTATTAATATATTACGTGGAGAGAACAAGATCAATGAGGAGACAGTGTGGATAGTAAAACCATTCGTTGGATATGTATATGAGAACTGTTTCGTGTTCATTTAGCCTACAAATGGTAAGGTCATACATATTACTGAAATGTTTTGTTATTGTATGCAACTGTAAATAAATTGTGTCTGTCTGACGATACGATGTGTTTTGTGCTGTACATTTGAACTTAATTTCGTTAAGAATGATCTCTGTGATCAAGTATGTTTGACTTGATAACAGACGATCTAAGCATAGTTTGTGAGCTCTCTATTACAATTCTATAGAAAACCTGATCTCAGAAAAAGCATAAAAGAAAAGACTTGATCAAAAAGTCTCAGATTGAACTCAGTTTAATATTATTGCTGGAGAAACACTTGAAACTGTAAAGAGTTTTCACTTGTGATCTTTCTTATTGGATGATGATGAAGTTAATTTCTGACCTTCAGGCACATGCCACTACAATTAAAGATATAAGAGTGTGATTACTATTTGGTTTTTATTTTCTCTGAAGACAAATACACATGCTGACACAGAATCTTAATTGTCTTAATACTTGATGCACTTCTTAAGAAGTCATTTAAAAGAAAAAAAATTGAGGAATAAGGTTTAGGGAATATATTTTTCTCCCACACCTGTTGACTTCTCCACATGACAGACTTCACCCGCATGACAGATTTGCCTTATAAAACATATGGGGTTTAGTGCTGCATTATGTGCATTGCTGCATGACACACATGACTAATTGTTATATAGCCTAGTATTGTTTTAAACTGAGCTCACTGTTGCTAAGTGTGCGTTTGTCTAATATATTTGGAGCACAGCTGCGCTCAGCAGTTGTCAGGCGTCAGTCGGCCGACAGACACGCAGGTCCTCTTTTCTGCCTTGAGACTTTCAATTGGCAGCTAAATTGGTGCTTAACTTGTTTGTAAGGACATGCACACCACATAGTGTAAGCTGTTAACAGGGATAATAGAGCAAATGAAATTTCCCTAAAATATGCACCCATGTTTTAAAAATATTAATCCTAGTTTGATCATTTAAAAGAATGTAGACTTTTATGTAACATTTTCCATTGGTCCTCACTGGTCCACTCCATCAAAATAAACATCTTTCCTGGATATAAACACTGTCATATTATGTTTCATAATGGCGTCTATCAACCTGCTCCTTATCTGAATGTCTGTCGGGCCACAAGTGAAAACCAGTCTTTAGTAAAAGACAAAATGTTAAACCAAAAGAAATAAACAGCTTACTTTTGTTCTTGATGGCACAAATTTGTTCACTACTAAAGTAATTTCTGTTTTAAATACAAATATATTCTCATGCTCTCTCTCAAATTGATTGTGTCATTCGCTTTAACTCGCTCTCCTTTCTCTCTCAAACACTTCTGCATTCCGTGCATCTGCTAAATAAGATAAAATAGGACCTTTCTTTTTAGTTATGGTTGCTAGGAACATTGAGGGCAGAATAGGAGCTTTAATGAGTAGTGTTTTTAGCCCTCCTCAGGGAATTGTCACAGGGCTGTCATTATTGTGCTGAGAGAGAAGATGAGGTCCCACAAGACAAGCTCTCAAGTCAACAAGCCTTGTCTCAGTCCCTGCTCTGCACCCTACTGAAAACCAGTCTTAGCTTGTTTTTACCTTTGCTGATGTTTAAGCAATAGTTCAGAATGTTATGTAGTACATTAAGATAGGAATTAAGTGGGGCACAATAATACATTTGATCAGAATGCATGCCTTTTGCCGCTGACTAAATGAGTCTTTCCCTTTCTTTAAACACTTGAAATGTCAATAATCCTATAGGGAACTGGTCTTATTGTATGTCGCTGTTTGTTCATGCAAAATATCAGCTGTTTTAGCTTTTGACGTTGAGTATTTGTGATGACATTCTGCAAGACACTTTTTTAAAGCACTTATAGTTCAATATACTAAAAATATGAAACCTATTAAATATACAGAAGGTACTGTAATTGTTCTGAGTAGAGCTTTCAGGACGCCTCTATTGGTTAGATGAGTTTTTGCCAATTTAAATTAGTGCATTGGTAAGGCACATACATGAATGAACAAAGCAATTTTCCATTCACCCTTACCCTGATTAGCACAGTATGTGAAAATGGGTATTATTGATGGTCCTGTGGGCAATTACACTATATAGGAGAGCACATAAACAGACAGGTTACCATTGCATTATCAAGTAACGTAGGGCACTGTCTGGTTTAATATCGTTTTATAGTAAATAGTAAAAGTCTAAGTAAAAGTAAAAGTCTAAAATTCGTAGTATGTTTATCCACAAAAAAGGACTTTCTAAAAATATATATATTTAATTGATAAATGTGTTGGTGCAGTTGGTGATTGAAACTATGACATGATGAAAAAATATTGCAGTCAAATGTAGAATAATCTTTGTCAACATTGGGTAATAAAACTGATGATCAGTAATAAAAATAAGTTGGAAAAAAAAACCAGACGATCAAGCAAAACAACCTTTACTATTTACTTCACACCCTCACTGAGCTAATGATTTAGAGAAGTCTGACTTGGGTTCTGTTATTTTGACCATTTTGGTCTTGTTGGCTAAAACTGCTGAGGTTTTTTTCTCAGTCTAAAAGGAATGGTCAGAGTCTTCTTAAGTTTCAAAGTATGAGTTTTTGATTAAGCACATACCATGTATCAAAGTTAGTATTATTTGATGTGATTCTAAATTCACTGGGAAATGTTAACATTGTGATTTAATCAGTGTAGAAACGTATTAGTTCAAGCTGAGACTCGCATGAGAATGCGTGAGAATTATGTGCATCACGTTGGTCTCAGAGACACTTGTGCTGTCAGAGCCAAAGTCAATTTTTAGTGATTACGTTAATTTAGCAACTGAGACTGAAACAAATCTTCAGTGAGAATGTTGAGTATACTGTCTGTGCCAATTAACATTAACGTGTATCTTGTTTCCTGTTTTTGATAGGACATTTGATCGATGATATCACCAGAGCAGATGCGAACGGAGTGATCGCCCCATCCTTGGCCCTTTCTGTCAATCAAAAGGTCCAACTGGAGCAAAGAGACGCCTCCTGCGTCCGGCTCTGAACAGCCCCACCATTTCCTGCTTGTGTTGGTCCCCGTGAGTGTTTCAAAACTGTTTCTCCAACGCTTTTTCCAGAAACTAAGACTGTTTTCCAAAGCAGAAACAGCACAGACCTCCCAGACTGAGGTGATGGGAAGTGTGCGGGCCAACCGCTACAGCATTGTGTCATCAGAGGAGGACGGAATGAAGTTGGCCACTGCTGCGGTGCCAAATGGGTACGGTAACGGGAAGAGCAAGGTTCTCACCCGTCACCAAACCCAGAGCAGGTTCGTCAAGAAAGATGGGCACTGCAACGTGCAGTTCATCAATGTCAGCGAGAAGAGCCAGCGCTATCTGGCCGACATCTTCACCACGTGCGTTGACATCCGTTGGCGATGGATGTTCGTTATCTTCTGCTTGGCCTTTCTGCTGTCGTGGCTATTTTTTGGATGTATCTTCTGGCTAGTCGCAATATTCCACGGAGACCTGGAGAATGGCAGTCCCAAATGTGTTTCCAACGTCAGCACCTTCACGGCTGCCTTTCTCTTCTCCATTGAGACACAGACCACTATCGGCTATGGCTATCGCTATGTTACAGACGAATGCCCCATCGCGGTGTTCATGGTTGTGTTTCAGAGCATAGTCGGCTGCATCATTGACGCCTTCATCATCGGTGCTGTCATGGCTAAGATGGCAAAGCCCAAGAAGAGGAACGAGACGCTGGTGTTCAGCCACAATGCTACGATGGCCATGAGGGACAATAAGCTGTGTCTGATGTGGAGGGTGGGAAACTTGCGCAAAAGCCACCTGGTAGAAGCCCACGTTCGGGCTCAGCTCCTCAGATCTCGCACCACAGCCGAGGGAGAGTTCATCCCTCTAGACCAGATGGACATCGACGTGGGCTTTGACAGTGGCATTGACCGCATCTTCTTGGTGTCACCAATCACCATCGTCCATGAGATCGACGAGGACAGCCCTTTCTATGACATGAGCAAACAAGAACTGGAGAGCTCAGACTTTGAAATCGTAGTTATCCTGGAGGGCATGGTGGAGGCCACGGCCATGACCACCCAGTGCCGCTAGCTCCTACGTGGCCAGTGAGGTCCTGTGGGGACACCGCTTTGAGCCCGTCCTCTTTGAGGAGAAAAATTATTACAAAGTAGACTACTCTCGCTTTCACAAGACCTACGAAGTGCCCAGCACCCCGTTGTGCAGCGCGAGGGACCTTGCTGAGAAAAAATATATCCTATCCAACTCAAATTCTTTTTGCTATGAGAATGAGGTGGCCCTTTCAAACAAAGAGGAGAAAGAGGAAGGGAACGGGGACAGCCTAGGCCCTGGCGGGACAAACACGGACACTAGCTCAGACTCTGACCATAGCCAGGCCACAGTTCCCTTAGAACCGCGGCCTCTACGGCGGGAATCCGAAATATGACTGTGCAGAACTAACGGGAAGGTTTAACAGACACCTCTTCATTCAGGCACATTGAGCTGAACTGAGCCCCTCTGCGAGGCAGACTCAAGCTAACGGTACAGTTGCGAGGAGGAATCGATAGAGAAACTGTACAAGAGTGTTCTTACCAATATGCATGGTTAAATAAAACACAGCATAGAGGCACTGCACAGCTAATGAAGAATGCACATCAAGGGAGGAGAAGAGAGAGTTTCCCAATTAGGCGACACTACCTTTTTAGACCGTTGCTTCTGAATTACATGAAGCAGAGAGGATGTAACTGGTTGGCAAAACTTGAAAATGAGCAGGCATGTGTCCATGTGCAGTTGTCCAACAATGTAAGAACAATTCAGACCAATATAGTAGACTGATGCTGCTACCAAAGTTGAAAATATCATTATTTGTCGGTATAGAACATTTACATGCAGATACTTAGTTCTGTCAATTTAATTTCAGGCAATTAATATAATAATAGTTCATTGAAATAACATCATACAAATGAGGGGAAAAAACACAGCAAAGAGTGTTAGTCAATGTCTTAAGTATCATTAAAAAGTCCTGTTCCTATTATCTAGTTAATTATTCCATTATCCCCTCTTTTCCTTTTCTATTTGAGTCTTCTGGTCTTTGTGTGAGCCACGGGTATTTCTGGAACAGTCTTGCGGGGGGCTTAGGTGGGGGACCTCTATTTAGGAATATAGACAACTCAGTGAATGTTCTTTTTTTAGAAGAAACATTAAGTTGGAAGCCCTCCGCAGTATATTTCAGGAAATCTGAAAAGAAAAAACGCACAGGACCATGCCTGTTTATTGCGATATAACGGACAGGGTCATTAAATCAGTATCAGAATGAGAATCACAGTCGTCATGTCCGCAGGGACAAAGAGAGTGAACATGTTAATGAATGTCTTTCTACAAGTGCTGCTATGTTGCATAGAGTTTTAGACTTAAACCAAAGAGTATTCAAAATGATCTTTCATAAAGAATGCATCAAATTATTTTATTAGACATAGGACAATAGGACAAGTCATGACGTGTCGTGGAGTAAATATATATATATATATATTTGTAAGTGAAAAGAAATGTTTTTTGTTTGCTTACGCACATATATGGTTTATTTTTATTAATTATTTTCTTATTCTAAGCCAAATAAAGACTACGAATAACAAAGCCCGTTGGAAATAAGAGAGCTACAGGTTAGCTTACCTTATTTTCAAACCACTTCTCCCACTTTTTCATCCCATAATTTCAGTGTTACTCTAGTTTAGTGCTACATAAGTGTTTGGGTTGGAAAATGTTGCTAGTTGAAAACCTTCAGATTGTAGGTTCTAATTGCATGGATTTAATACACTTTTGGGTTTTATTGCAAAGAAACATGACAGAAAACAGAATCCCTCTCCTTTAGACTTTAAACCGCTCTAATAATTAATTATTTCTCAATCAACTCTAACCTCTTGTCTTGCCTGACAAACTGCAATACAACCCTAATGACTTGTTTGGCAGGTGTACCAAGGACTGTGTATGTAGGACTGGGTAATTAGACTGAGATCATGGTACTGTGATCCAATGACAATCAGAGCACAGAATCTGAGCTCAGAACCGCACTTGCACACAAAATGTGCTCCTGAGATATCACTTGACGTTTGATTGTGATGTCTAACTTGTCTCCTCTCACCTTCGTTTTTTAAATACCTGAAGTAACCCAAAACAGCCACTAGAGCACGGTCTCCGGAAAGCTCTATAAAAGGAGACAATAAAATGCTAGGATATTTATTTTGAAAATACTGCACGTTATACGGCTGTGTTAAACATACAAAAGAGTATAAATTGCTACTAATGCTGTTTTATCCTTCTCCTTTTTTTGACGTCATATTTCAAAAGAAACTAGATGAACAGCCATTTATGCAGTAGAACTGGTCTACTGTTGGCTCGTTCGAAGGAAACGCTCCTTTTAACCACTGTGGGTCTATGGGCAGCATTTATTTCTCTTTGTTGTAAATATCCCCGTACTTTTTGCAGTTGCTTTTGTACCAGTCTTCCCTATTGTACTGAAAGAAAACAATGGAATGTACAGATTTTTATATTATGATAAATATTACTGTTGTTGTTCTTATTATAATTATTATTATTGTAATTATTATTGTACATGCTATTTTATTTCTTTTTTCAATAAAACGAGATTGAATGAAAAAAAATCATTGTGTTTCTTGGGTAACTTGGATTGGTAAGTTCTTTAAATAAACATTGGAAACAAAGACTAACCATAACACATAAAACACAGATATACAGCTTGAATTTTGTGACCTACGGACAGCTGCTATAAAATTGTCTAAAGTTGCTAAATAATATTCTTCAAAGACATCTTCAGCCCTTCACATAAAATACATATTCTTTTATTTATGCTCGTTTCTTCAATTTAAGGCACTTTATGTATGGGGGGTTGATTTCAACCTTTTTTTGTCATATGAAGGTCACATTAAAACTGTACAATGCCTTCGTCAACACACACACTCACACTCACACTCAAACTCACACTCACACGCACACACACCAGAAATCCAGGCTAGCTTAGTTGACATTAGTGTTAATTTAAGCCTCCTCTGTATAGAGATATTTTCCATGGCACCAACCATAATTCTTCTTAAACACAAATCTTGTTTTGGATGTGTAGAGCACACACACACACACACACCACACACACACACACACACACACACACACACACACACACACACACACACACAAATTGGGTTTCCATGTTTTATGTGGAACTTTCCATAGACATATTGATTTTTATGCTGTACAATATTTATACTTACATTTTCAAATAAAACATAATTTTGTATGATTAATAAGCGTTTATTTTTTTCATTGGAATTTCGGACCAAAAATATCCCCACAAGGTCAAAGATTTGATAATTCCATACTTGTATTACTACCCATGACTTTGGGGATACCAGGGCCAAACACATGCACGCACTTTGGTATTTATAAAATGATTTATATAGAGATTGCATTGTCCAGGACCAAGTTTTAAATCTTAAAATTAATGATAAAAAAGTACTATATTACTAATAGTATAACCACAGAGTGAAGATCATTTCAGTATTTATTGTCTGAAAAGGATTTATATATTTTTTTAACCATGCTATTTTGCACCCAATAAAGTTTTTTTTTATTAGCGTTACCAATATTTTAGTGTGGATGCATCAATGGGAATAACTTAGTAAGACAAAATAGCAATATTATTCCAAAATCAGACTAAAATATCAAATGCCAAAAATGTTGACAGAATTCTCCTGTGATGCATTCATGTTCACTGTTGGAAATCATTTGTAGATAATTAAAATAAACTAGGTGTATACAATTTTTTTTAAGTGTGTTTATATTCTAAAAAGTCTACAACCCAATGCGTTCTTAGTACTTTTCATGAAAAGAAGACACTCTCCTATTCTCCCATTCAAAACATTTCTTTAGAAGTGAGCTGTATCCCAGGGCATGTCATGGCCACAACTTGCGTAAAACAGCTTGTTGTTGCAGTGAGATACAAAGCAGAGGCAAACATTTTTTTTAAATACTATCCTTAAACAAAAATGCACTCACGCAATTCCTTTTAATTCAAAGCAGCTCTTTGCCACATATTGGCACACCTGTACTAACCACACAACCTGAAACAATAAAAATCATGAGAAAAAACCTGGTGCGTGCACTTGTCAATTAACTGCTGAGACACGTCTGGAGCTTTTAATGCTTTTAAAATGTTTTTTCATGTGCTACTAACCTAAAAGTACTCACAGGGCTCTGTATAACCCACCCCCATTATGTCAAGATGAGAAATACCAGTTTGTTAGGGAAAGGAAATGAGTTCTTTTGTAATACCAAATGCACTGTCGTGCTCCGCACATCCAATACAAGATTTGTGTTTAAGAAAAATGATGGAGAAACTCGATTCAGATTGGTGCCATGGAAAATATCTCTATACACAGGAGGCTTAGATTGACACTAATGTCAACTGAGGCAGCCTGGATTTCTGGTGTTGTGTGTGTGTGTGTGTGTGTGTGTGTGTGCGTGTGTGTTTGTGCGCGTGTGTGTGTGTGTGGTGTGTGTGTGTGTGTGTGTGTGTGTGTGTGTGTGTGTGTGTGTGTGTGTGTGTGTGTGTGTGTGTGTGTGTGTGTGTGTGTGTGTGTGTGTGTGTGTGTGTGTGTGTGTGTGTGTGTGTGTGTGTGTGTGTGTGTGTGTGTCACCTCATCTGCTCTGTTCATTAATAGTCATTAGCAGATCTTCTGATTATGCAGATATGGATAGAAAGAACAACGAGTAAACAAAATGAAACATGTTTTCTTCAAGGTTGCTGACCATGAAATATTTTACGTATAAGTATTTTCGACTGCGACTAGCGGTAAAAATGAATTATGTAATACAAAAGCACTAAGATGTTGCAACTTCCACGTCCTTAATCTAAAAACATGGCACAGGACATTGCATTAGTTCTCTTAAATATTTCAAAATTGAACATGTAGGCTACATGTTTTAAACATGCATGACTATGAAAGTACAGCAACTAGAAGCCAATCATATATTGTAAATGCACAAATGTTCTACAATGTAGATGCAATGAATTATGCCAAACTGATAGATTTAAAGGCCATTACAGTATATATCTCAGATATATAAAGAAGTTGGTTATTTTTTTAGTTTACATGCAGCAGAATCTAGAACATTTAAAGTGAAACAGGATTGGCTTTATAAGCAAAAAACAAATTAAAAAGGTGTAGTATAAATGTAAAAGAAATTTTAAAGAGCTTTGGGAAATGAGAGCACACTAAATCTCGCACAGAGGGGAGGCTCTAGGTTCTGGATCGTATGGGACTGGCTGTCACACTGGTGGGAAAATAAGGAACAGGGTGTCACCTTTTTCCGGTCACACCATTTAATATTCCATTTATTTATTGAATTATTCAATGCGGTGACCAGGAAAGGCGCTTTGAGTCTGTACTTCCTGTCTGAAGGGATCACATTGTTGGGTGAGATGCATGAGTAACACTGCTTAGTAGGTGATTTTTTTTCTTCGCCTCTATAACTCCACCCGCGTTTTTTAGATTTCTCATGCAAGTCGAACATGCTCCGACAAAGCTTCAAGAGACTTAACGGTCCTGATAAATGTTTTGGGTTACGCTCATCTATTTAGATTGAAAATTCTTGGGTTATTTCAAGGTATGTCTAATAGGATGAATTATTCATTATTCCATCTAATGCAATTTCATTATTTAATCACCCTCTCCCATGAACACATATGTTTTCAAACATGATTTTGCCTCAAAATCAGGCATCGTTTGGTTTAAAGTTTTAGTTTGGTTATTTGTTTTAGGAAATGGTGCAAATAAATTATTTTATATACAAATAAAAATAAATATGCTATAATAATAATTGTAATATTAATTATTAAAGCAGGAATCTGGATGCTTTTTAGAGATGTGTCTGTACATTTTCAAGAACCCCAGCACATAGGTCTAGTGAGCGATTTCTGAGAAACGCTGTTGAAAGTGCGCCACAACACGCTTGTAGCCAATCAGCAGTAGGGGGCGTGTCCACACATGATGGGGGAGGAAAGATAGTGAGCAAGACATTCACTCTTGCATTGTGTCTTCGTGCATTTTGAGGGTGGAGCAATGAAGTGAGGTGTGTGTGTTTGTTTCGGTTGATTTTAAATATCAACCGTGTTTCTCAGAAATCGCTTACTGCACATTTAAAGTAAAACGTCACAGTATAGTCTAATGCATCTCCCGCAGCTCAGCACTCAGATTAGGTCTGCGAGATCCGGAATTGCAGCATGCAAATTGTGTTCAGAACTAATTTTGCAACATTACATGATTTGGATAACTCCTTTAGAGAGGATCGGCCGCTAAAACAATCCACTTGCAAATAAACAGTGCTATCAGAGGGCACCCAGTATGTTTTCATAGCAAAATGAACCATTGTATCTCAGAAGATCAAGGAAAATGTTATTCCTCGTGATATTAATCCTTAAACCCTTTAATCATTTTATGTATCCCATGTGGAAAAATTGAAGGGCCTTTTCACTTTGGGGTTTAAAATGTATCTGAAATGTATCAAATGAATCTCGGTTGTGTCCACAAAAAGGTTAATGATTTTGAAGTCTGGTTTAAGTGTATCTGCGTGGATCTGTCCACAAACAGGTGATTTCTTTTAAGATTTTCTGCCCAGCTGTGATCTGAAGGGAGGGTAAACAATGCTGAACTCAGAGGCCCCTGGCCAGGCAACACAAAACAATCCGTGTACCAAACTATCACCGGAAAAAACCTTCTAACAAGCCACCGTCTGGGAAACTGCTCTATCAGACACTCCGAGCTCTGCCGTACGCCTGTGATCTTCACAGTGTTGTCTGTTTATTGAGCACACTATTCCTGTTTCACACGATCTCCTGCTCTGCAGTGCATCTTACAAGAAATAGCAGAGACTTAGAATTCTGTGAAATGAAAACTGGAAGAATGCAGTTTCTTTACTACCAGGTATATGAAGTATGCAAGACATGACAGAACATGAAGATGGGTGCAAATAATCAGTGCTTTCCCAGCGAAACACCATCAACAAGGTCAGGACATATCAAGGAACATATTGTGCAATCAGATAGTGAGATTTAAAGAAAGAGATAAAAGAAACCACCAATACTCCATTCTATTAATGATTTATTGGTAACACTTTATTTTGATGGTCCTCCAACTTTCACTCTGCTGACTAAAGTAACTTTGCAACTGCATGTCAACTTATTCTAACCCTAACCACCAGTCTACTAATACTCTACTGACACTCTAATGACAGTTAGTAGACATGTAGGTGCAATGTTGCTTATATGCAACATAATGTGTTAAAGGGACCATCAAAATAAAGTGAAACCGATTTATTGATGAAACATTGCAGAAAATGGCATAATAAAAATGTCAATGAAGGCATGGTAAAAAGTTTCAAAGACACTTTTAATGTGACCTTAATAAAATGACAAAAAGGTTTAATTCAATCTCTGGGATGTATAAAGATAGCTTAAACTGTAGAAACATGCATAAATACAAGAATAAATATTGTTATGTGAAGATCTGAAGATGTTATAGCAGCTATTATAGCAGCTTAACGGATTAGTTCACTTTTAAAAAAAACTTTTGCTGATAATTTACTCACCCCCATGTCATCCAAGATGTCCATGTCTTTCTTTCTTCAGTCGAAAAGAAATTAATGATTTTGATGAAAAAAACATTCCAGGATTTTTCTCCATATAATGGACTTCAATGGCTACCAAATGGTTCATTTTGAACGAGTCTTTTTTCGAGTCATTTCGTTCATTCAAAAAAGATTTGTTCATTTTGATGAACGAGTTCGACAGGAGAGTCACGAACATGCATCACAGAACAGAGCAAGGCGAGCATTTGTGCTAATAAAACTTAAGCTTTTTTATTTATTTTTGAAATGAGCAATGGTTTCGCTAGATAAGACCCTTATTCATCGTCTGGTATCGTTTAAAGCCCTTTGAAGCTGCACTGAAACTGTCTTTTGGACCTTGAACCGTTTGGTAGCCATTAAAGTCCATTATATGGAGAAAAATCCAGCGCAGTCTCATCCCAAGAAGTCATATACTGACGTCTTGGGACGTCTTTTGACCATACGTCAATATCCGCCTTTTTAGGGTACCCTTAAACGTCGGTTAGATGACGTTATCGGATCCTAACTCTACCCCAGACCTAAACCTACCCCTAAACCTACCCCGTCACCTACTGACGTTAAAGGTAAAGCGTCAGTTGTATGACGTCCCAGGATCGTCATTTACCAACGTTTAAGGGTACCCTAAAAAGGCGGATATTGACGTATGGTCAAAAGACGTCCCAAGACGTCAATATATGACTTCTTGGGATGAGACTGTGTTAGAAAAATCCTGGAATGTTTTCATCAAAATCATTAATTATTTTCGATTGAAGATTGAAGACATGGACATCTTGGATGACATGGGGGTGAGTAAATTATCAGCAAAAGCTTTTTTAAAAGTGAACTAATCCTTTAAGACGATTTTATAGCAGCTGTATATCTATCATTATTATTCTTACAATGATGTTTAAAGTCATTTTAAAATATCAAACAGCAGTCAATTAAAGAATTGTTTTTGTCAGAGAATATATGTGGAGAGAGAGAGAGAGAGAGAGGAGAGAGAGAGAGAGAGAGAGAGAGAGAGAGAGAGAGAGAGAGAGAGAGAGAGAGAGAGAGAGAGAGAGAGAGAGAGAGAGAGAGAGAGAGAGAGAGAGGTGGGGGGATCCCTGCTGTCACTGGGCAGCATGTGACATTTTTAGCGTCTTTCTCAGAAATCTTTGCTTTAATTTCAGTCTGCTTCAGTTGGCTCTCTGTGGCCTCAGTGACTTGTCAGGAAGCTCAATCAGCCCCTGCCCTGTCATATTATCGGCATAACAAGAGATGGGTGGGAGACTTGTCGCTGATATGGGTGCAACTAATTTTCCATGAATATTGCATGAATAAGGAGAGTGAAATGCCTGAAAAACAGCTGTTGAGATGAATAATGGAACATTTGGTACACATACACCTGTATCGGAGGATGCCCCCAATAACTGGACTGAACTCTAAATTATGCAACCATGTAAATATTCATGAGATAACCTAATTACTAAAATTTTGAGAGAAGTTTCGGTATAGCCCTCGTATAACGCAGCACACAATGACAAAAAATCAATTCCCTGAAGTTTCTAGCATCTGCTGGGTGAATGAAGCCCCAGGCTGCAAACAGTGTGCTATGGAATAGGTTTTACTGCACTGTAAAAAAAAAAAAAAAAAAAAAAACACAATTCCGTAAAAATAGTTCACACTGTACTGTATAAATATGAAGGAAGTTACCTGTTTATGAAGTTACAAGTTTACCTGTATTTTGAATTACACATTGCATTGTGTCGTGTTCTATGTTTAACATACATTTCTGTAAAATTACTGAATAACTGACCGGGCAGAATTTTTTTTTTTTTTTTTTTTTTACAGTGTGGAGTTATCTCAGCATGAGCTGTACGACAACAGCTGAACGGTAATGTCATGTTCTTGAGGCTTGATGGTCATGGGAAAGCAGTGCAGAATTTACGGTAAAAAAAAGAACGTAGCCTACGTACAATAAAGATCTGGCAAAGCCATTACAAGTTTCAAAGGAGAATGATACTCAGTTTTACCAACCCAGGCAGTGTCTGAAAACCATACGTTTGACTTTAAAGCTTCCGTTAAAAAGGTCAAATGCGTGGATACCCAAAGTTTTAATTCCATGTTCCGTCTGCTCTGTTTCACAGCATCCTGTTAAAAGTAATAAGACCAAATATTTAGCTCTGGCTCAAAAACCTTATAGCGCTATATATCCGTTATAAAACCAGATGATACCTGGACAATTTTTACACTTGACAGTAAATGACAGCCTCATAAAAGAGGACATTGAGAACATTTTTGCACCTTAAATAGGTACATCTGTGGAATTTCATTGTGCTCCCTTCAATCAGGAAACTGAAATTCAACACTGTCAAGAATGTTAATAATTTTAAAGGTAAACTATGTAACTTGTTTAAAATGAACTCAATTTAAATAATGAGTAAAGACATCCTCATTTATTCCAAAATGTGTGTTGTTTTACATGATTCACTATAGTAAGCCTGTTAAGTGTTTATGTTTTAGACCTGTCGGGATGGTTTTTGCATACGTCACTCGTCTGTGCGAGTCTTGTCATATCCGTAAATAGATATAAATTCCCCAGGCTACTTTGACACGTGGTGTGGCATAGGATAGTTGTCACAATTAGTGGAAAGGTTGACATGGATTTGCTAAATCTTCAACCACAGGGGAATCACCCAATTTCAAAAAACACAGAACAGATCTAAGGTATTTTATTAAACCGATAGATTGCCATATATACAGTAGTTTTCTAACAGATTAAAGCATTATCTATTGTGAAGGGTCAATTCATTATTGTTTTTAGCGCTGTGCTGGAATTTACCATGTCTTTTATTGGGTAAAGCTACTGTCTGTAATGTCTTCAGGAAGTCAGCTTGACATCCTTTCCATCTGGTTATATCTCTTAAGCCTAGAAGTGAATGTTTTATGAGCAGTATGATAATCTCTATCTTTTTTGTAGTAATGAGAAAGAACCATATTCACCAGCACAGTCATGCAGAGCCTAAGCACAACCAAAACAATGTTCTTCCACAAATTGCATGGAGTTTCGTTTTTAATGGCTAGAGGGCTAAAAGTTACATAGTGTACCTTAAGTGTACCTTAACTGAACAAAAATGGTGTGTGGTGTGGTTGTGTGTGGTGTGTGTGTGTGTGTGTGTGGTGTGTGTGTGTGTGTGTGTGTGTGGTTGTGTGTGTGGTGTGTGTTGTTGTGTTGGTGTGTGTGTGTGTGTGTGTGTGTGGGTGTTATATATACATATGACTATTTTTTTTAAATAAAATGTTTTTAAAAAAATTGTCATTTAAAAAAAAATCTTATCATATATGCTTACATTTTATTAGATTATATAGATTACGAGCAGAGTTTTTCAACCAAGTATGCTGTAACAGACAGTCGGATTTACTGATAGAGAAACGATAGATAGACAGACAGACAGACAGACAGCAGGCAAGTTGGCAGACAGACGGACAGACAGACAGACAGACAGATGGACGGACAGACAGACGGACGGACGGGCGGATGGACAGGCAAGCAGGCAGACAGGCAGACAGACAGACAGAAAGATAGACAGACAGGTAGGCAGACAGACAGGCAGACAGACAGACAGACAGACAGGCAGACAGACAGACAGACAGATGGGCAGGCAGACGGACGGACAGACAGATAGGCAGACGGACAGACTGGCAGATAGACAGGCAGACGGACAGACAGGACAGACAGACAGACAGACAGACAGATAGACAGACAGACAGACAGACGGGCAGGCAGACGGACGGACAGACAGACAGACAGACAGACAGGCAGACGGACAGATAGACAGACAGCAGATAGACAGGCAGACAGACAGACAGACAGACAGACAGACAGGCAGACAGACAGACAGACAGATGGCAGGCAGACGGACGGACAGACAGATAGGCAGACGGACAGACTGCAGATAGACAGGCAGACGGACAGACAGGACAGACAGACAGACAGACAGACAGATAGACAGACAGACAGACAGACGGCAGGCAGACGACGGACAGACAGACAGACAGACAGACAGGCAGACGGGCAGATAGACAGACAGCAGATAGACAGGCAGACAGACAGACAGACAGACAGACAGACAGACAGGCAGACAGACAGACAGACAGATGGCAGGCAGACAGACGGACAGGACAGATAGGCAGACGGACAGACTGGCAGATAGACAGGCAGACGGACAGACAGGACAGACAGACAGACAGACAGACAGATAGACAGACAGACAGACGGGCAGGCAGACGGACAGGACAGACAGACAGACAGACAGACAGACAGACAGACAGACAGACAGACAGACAGGCAGACGGACAGACGGACAGATAGACAGACAGACAGACGGCAGGCAGACGGACGGACAGACAGACAGACAGACAGACAGACGGACAGACGGACAGACAGGCAGACAGGCAGATAGACAGATGACAGGCAGATAAATAGAGCTCCTGTGTAGGACGGAATTAGCCCTGATGGACAGGAGATAGACCTGGCGCATACAGACATGACCTTGACGAGGCAATCACACAGTGTGAAGCAGAGTTCAGGCCTTCAGCAGCTGGTCTCTGATAGGCAATCTGGACCTGGTACAGGAGTTAAAACCGAACAAATGTTCCCCTGGTCATTCACATTTATAAACTGCAGCTTTTAAATGTGGGATTGAATAGAACCGGTAAAGCAGAAATGATTTTGATTGGAATTTTCAAGTCCCTGATCTTCAAGGGATATGAGAGGCTGGGAAGTGTTTTAGGTCAAAATTTTCCAGCAAAAACAAGGCATGTCTGATTTTAATTTAATCTTGAGTCTTTTTGTGGCTGCCACAGCATTCTTTCAGTAGTTCAAGAGAACTTGAGAACCGTTGTGATGTCTCTCAATGTCCACTGATCTGCGGGCTGGAACGAATGACCTGAAACGCCATTTATCTGTCCATACATCTTCAGAGATGGGGTTATTTCCTCCCTGAGTCATCTCTCCCATCTCCTGGGTCACTGGGGTAATGTTGGTGAAGAGACGATGAAGTTGTAGTTTTATTTTTTTCCATCCATCTGTCCCACTATAATACTCCTGACTGAAATAGATCTGTGTTGTAGGGAGAATTTAGTCAGCGCTGGGCAGCTGCGATATTATAGCTCACGTGTTAATCCCACATTCTTCATATTCTGATAAAGATAATGGAGATTGTCAAATTCTAAACTTGAACACACATCCAGGTATTTCTTTCTTTCTTTTTGTATCAATCAGCTGGTATTTATTGGATTATTAATTTTTACCACTGTCATCCTGAGAGCTTTTGTCTGTTTTTTATCAGGACAGTGGAAAACATCTTTGCTTTTATTTTATCAGTGTTTATTAAGCTTAATCATGTTCCGACCTCTAGACAAGACTGAATGACGACTCATATAGCACAGAGGTCTTAATTTAACATATACTTTACAACAATTCACAAATTTTGATTTACAAAGGGGTTCATATTAGCTCAAAATGAGAACAAATTACAAATTTTTGTCAATAGATAAAAAAAGCATCTCTTCCTGGAACATATTTGTTGTAAACAGAAAAACATTATATTTAAGGTTCTATACTGGCTTAAAAGGGTCCTTTTATAATTTTTAGGAGGTCTTGATTTTGTTTTTGGGGTGTACTAGAATATGTTTCCATGCTTGATTGTTCAAAAAATGCATTATTTACAGTTTTTCTCGATTGCTTAAACACATTTGCCCACTCTGACATCACATCTTAAAAACAGTTATAGGATAAAACTAAAGCTCAATGGCCAAAATGACTCATTTTGTTAGCAAAATGCTCTAACACTCACAAAACATTAAAAACATGAACATAAGCAAATATGTCCATCAAACACCACAACTTGTGGTCAAATTAATTTATTCTTTCAATCAATCATTACACAATGGACAACAAAATACAAAATATACAGCCATCAATATGAATGATACTTTACAAACTCAAATGGATACTGGAAAAGAAAAGCTGCCAAAGGAAACTTATGGGTGGAAATACCTTTAAAAAAATATATAGCATGTCAAAATTTACATTACTATATGACAGTCACATAAATGGGATTGATAAAAGATCTGCATTACTGTATACACAGTTTGTTCTGCTAACAGGGCAATACAGTTAAGCTGAAATACACAGTGGTGTACATTACAGTAACACTGTGAATTACCTGTTCATTCTGAAAAAGCATGACAATAGATGCCACAGTGCTCCGACTCAGAATGGGCTGGACCCTTTGTCCAGCCTCTCTAAAGGACAAGCTATGATTGATGACATGGTCAATAATTGTTTCTTCATTTGAAAATTTAATGTTTTTAAATTTCAATTGAAACTTCAGCTCGATTTCGTCCTCTTGCTGCTGCAGCTCCTCCACCACGCATACAAACTCCTCTTCCTCTGGCCCCTCTGCCATGGCCTCTTACTCCTCTTCCTCCTCTTGCTCCTCTTCCTCCTCTTGCTCTTCCTCAAACTCCTCTTCCTCCTCGTCCCTTCCTCTGGCCCCTCTGCCATGGCCTCTTCCTCCTCTTGCTCTTCCTCAAACTCCTCTTCCTCCTCCTCCCTTCCTCTGGCCCCTCTGCCATGGCCTCTTCCTCCTCTTGCTCTTCCTCAAACTCCTCTTCCTCCTCGTCCCTTCCTCTGGCCCCTCTGCCATGGCCTCTTCCTCTCTGCTCTTCCTCAATCCTCTTTCCCCTCCTCCCTTCTCTGGCCCTGCAGGCCTCTTCCTCCTCTTGCTCTCCTCAAACCTCTTCTCTCTCCCTTCCTCTGGCCCCTCTGCCATGGCCTCTTCCTCCTCTTGCTCTTCCTCAAACTCCTCTTCCTCCTCCTCCCTTCCTCTGGCCCTCTACCATGGCCTCTTCTCTCCTCTTGCTCTCTTCTCAAACCCTCTTCTCCTCCTCCCTCCTCTGCCTCTGCCATGGCCTCTTCCTCTCCTTCCGTGCCTATGGCCTCTTGATCATGCTTCAAATAGCAACACAGAGTGGCATCTTTTATAGATGGATGAGGACTGATTGCTGATTGAAGAGTTGTGCAAATGAGTTTCACACAGGTGGATAGAGATGTATAATTATGCAAGTACTTTCTATCAGCTGTTTATAGATGTTTTCCTTTTTGTTCAACACAGTGAATCCAATAGAGTTTGGGGTCTTTCAATGAGATCTGTGGTAACTGTTTTGAAAAAGGGTGTGAAAAATGTGTGAAACAAATGAAAAAGTGTTAAAGCATTTGCAAGAGAAGACTTCTGCTTTCTAATAATGTGATGATGAAGATCAAGCGGATCCCAGTTTCATTTACCGTGTCTTAGCAAATGAGAAAAACTGTAATTTTCACATATTTTACATTAAAGATCCTCTCTCCCCAGATTGGTTGAACGTGTCGTTTTCGACAAAATACGAAATGTGCTGTGATTGGTTAGCTGGCCCAGTGTGTTGTGGCAGTTGGCAGCGTGTTTGGGAAATGTGACGCCCCTTCCAAACAGCGAGCTACTCAGATGTAAATATTACATTTTTTTACAGTCGCTAGGACACATTTTTCAATACTTAGGTCACTTTTTCAAAACTCTTCACACAGTGAGCACAACAGAAGTATGTGGGGTAAACTGGATCATTTATCATTGCTTTGGCACAAAATGCATTCAATCACTACATCTTTCAAATTACATGAATTCTTTTCTCACTTCGACACAACAACCGCCAAAACTCTGTGTACTTATGGTGCTTTTCCACTGCAGGTACGGCTCGGTTCGGCTCGGTACGGTTCGACTCGGCGCGGAACGGTTCGGCTCGCTTCGCTTTTCCACTGCGTGGTACGACTCTGCTCGGTACGGCAGGTTCAGTTCGCTTTAGCGCGGTTGCTTTTCCACTGCAGTTAGTACCCCTTCATAGTGGGTGGGACTGATCGTTACACTGTTTGTAGGTCCGGTGTTAGCCGTGTGCGGCTAAGAGCTGAGCTACTTGGAACACCTTTTCATTCCGTTTTGCCCCCCTCCTCGGCAACCAACGAGAGGAACGTCTGCACCTCAACCACGATTCAGCCATTTCTTTTTTAAAGTTTTGATCTCTTTTTTTTCAAGAAAGTAAAACACAGGTGCTACCGCGTTGGCTGTTGTCTACTGGTTATATGACTCTGTATAGCGGGTTTAGTGTCTTGTGTCACAAATCCAATGACGCTGGTAGTGACGATTCTGTCTGTCTGACCAATCAGTGATCTGCAGTGTTTCACGTCACATTTTAGTACCGGTACGGTACGCTTGGAACCTCAACAGATCAGGTACCATTTAAAGCGCGCCGAAGCGAGCCGTACTGTACCGTACCATGCAGTGGAAAAGCACCACAAGTGAGCCGTACCGAACCGAACCGTACCGTACCATGCAGTGGAAAAGCGCCAAAGCGTGCCGTACCGAACCGAACCGTACCGTACCATGCAGTGGAAAAGCGCCAATACAGGCCAATTTGCACATGCTTACATTCTGTTTTCAAAACTGGTAAACTTATGTTCAAAACAAGAACATAATACAAAACTGAATATGACAACAATTAGCTACATTTCTACAGTAATATTGTCAAGTCAAGTCAAGTCAAATATATTTATATAGCGCTTTTCACAATACAGATTGTATCAAAGCTGCTTTACAGTATCAATCAAAACAACTCAACAATGTTTGTTTATTACTGGACATCCAAAAAGGACATCCAAGTTTGGTAGAGCTGATCAATGGTATGATTGTTTAATTAATTTGAATATCCCCAACTGAGCAAGCCAAAGGCAACAGTGGCAAGGAACCGAAAAACTCCATCAAGTGACCCAATGGTGTCCTAAAACTCCATCAGATCACCCAATGGAGAAAAAAAAAAAAAACCTTGGGAGAACCCAGGCTCAGTCGGGGCCAGTTCTCCTCTGGCGTTTATGAACTAGAGGCCGAATTTACAGTAACTGTAAGATAAAAATTTATATGAATGCCTGGCTAAATAGATGCGTCTTTAGTCTAGTTTTAAACTGGGAGAGCGAGTCTGAGCAACGAACAATATCAGGAAGGCTATTCCAGAGCTTCGGAGCTAGATGTGAAAATGCTCTCCCTCCTTTGGTGGATCTGGATATCCTAGGAATGACCAGAAGCCTCGAATTTAGTGATCTTAAAGAGCGCGATGGATTGTAAGGCGATAGAAGATCCGTTAAATAATGTATTGTAATGAAATATATTTAGAATCTAAAAATGAAATGCTATAAAAACAATTGGACCAACCACAGCTGATTACTGTATCTGTATCGGTGGATGGTGTGTATATAAATTATTGTATTTTGGAATTACTCTGTGCAAAAAAATATCTTGTCTGATTCATTCCAGTTACACATATTGCAGTGAATCTAAACAGTAGAGAGTTGTGCTTGTTTTACAGAAGAAAACATTGTATAATGCTACCTGTTGTTAGTGTTTTTAAGGTCATTGTTTTGTGGGTGACAAAGTGTGTTTGTTGTCTGTCAACCTTTGCTAGTGTGATGAAGAATGTGTTGATTTGAGACATGTATGAAGTGATTTGGTAGTTTTAGTGCATTTTGAAAGTGAAATTAACTGCTGTGCCGAGCTGAAAGTTGGTTTGGAGAACTGTGTGAAGAGTTTTGAAAAATTGACCTAAGTATTGTGAAATGTGTCCTAGCTACTGTAAAAAAAACTGTAACAATGGTGTCAATTTCAAACCCCATTCAAAGACCCTGACAGTGTTAATGAACAAGAGGGTTGTGCTGAACGGATTTGCAAGCATGGATTTCACAGGACGTTTCAAAGTGGTATGCTTTTTTTGTAATTTTCTTATACGATGTTATCGACTATTTAATCATATTTGTCGGAAAACTATGTTTATACAAAGTAATCGATCATTTTCCTAAGGGGTGGAGAACAGCCTTACAAAAACAAGAGCTTACAAAAGCTCAAGTAAACACTACATCAATACTGTAATGTAAAACTGTAACATAAAACTGGAACTGTTAATAGAAAACACAACTACAAATAATAAGACATACTTACAAGTTGTGATCCATTAACAACAGACAACACAACACAGACAAACGTTGAGGTTATAATGTTCAGTTAAAAATACATTTGAACCTCTCTAAGTTCGTCAGCCTTAGGACAAACTTTTTCTGGGGTGTAAAAAACAGCGACAACAACTTTTCTTCTTTTCTACATGGCCTCACCCCCTTGTTTGTTCCCGGGGGTGGGATTTATGTAAATTTGAGGATTTATGAGGTCACCAACCCGGGAAGAAGCTCGTTGTAGTCCCCAGGAGTCCTTAAAAAGCAATTTCTGTACAAGAAAATATCTCCCTTTGCATTAAACCTTGAGCGTCGTACCTTTACAGATGTTGTTTATGCTCAAACAGCAACATTACACACTAACTAAAGTTACTGCAACATTACACACTAACTAAAGTTACTGCAACATTACACACTAACACACTAAAAAGTGAAATCATAATCAAGGACCCCTTTAAAGGAAAGTTCACCCAAAAAAATTAATTAATTTACACACCTTAATCTTGTTCCAACCCGGCAAGACTTTTTTCTTCAGTGGAAAACAAAAATAGTTATTATTGATTCCATACAATGAAAGTCATTGATTTTTTATCTACACAATGAACGTTGGTTTAAGTCTAGTTCTTTGGACCCTATTGACATTAATTGTACAGACAAAAACAGCTGAAACGTTATTCGAAATATCTGTTTAAGACGTCAGCCTGAAATATCCTCTATGCAAGTACACAAGCGTGATTTCATGCATCCCAATGCATTAATATATATACCTTAAAAGCGATGTAAGTGTCTTTCAAATGCATAAATGTTGTGTAAAGAATGTTTAGGGCCTTTAGGGCTTCACCTTTTTTCCAAGAAATGTGTCTGTCATTCAGTTCAAATATTTAAGCTAAGTAAAGTGTTAAACCAGAACAACAATAAAAATGTTTGACATCCTTCCCAAAAAGCAGAATAAACATTGCTGTCATGTATCTCTCCTCATCCTGATCTAGTAAAGCTAATAATTCTTTTGTCATGACCATTTTGGTCCCGTGGTCTAAGGCTTGTGTTTTTCAAACTGCAGTACGGTTCTGAGTCACTCAGAGTGACAAACTATGTGATGATCTGCAGCTCCACTCTCCATCTCCTTCCATGTGCACAGTCCCATCTAACGACAGGCAATTAGGAAGAACCATCATCATCATCATTATCCAGCTAGATCCCTGTGCTAATTTAATCCGGCCACCCTCCAGTCTTATTTTAGAACATGACACAACCCCTTTCCTACTCAACCGGTAAGATTACATGTTGCTAATTGAATTCCTTTCCTTTATTTTTACCAGGTTTGTTTCCTATTATAGCTGTATAATGGAAAAAATACAAAAGCATAAAACATAACATATCCACAATAATGTGCAAACAGATGTTAAGTGTTTTGTAAGCACATCTGCCTCAGTGACTAAGCTGCACGTTTGAAATGTGTCATGTGTGGCTCAATTCCCAGCATGCACTGCTGCATGACTGTAAAAACGCACTAGCAGTTATTAGATTATGTGTGAGTGTTTGCAAGGACAAAACATTAATCAACATGTTTTCGAAAGCCTTGTTGCCAAGGGGGAAAAAAGAAGATAATTCTGCCAGCATCAAAAGAACATCACTTTTGGGAAAAGGCTCATCCTACGCATTTATTAACACAGTGCAGACACAAAAATGCAAGGTTCTTATTCTGTCCTTGGAAACATTAGGAAAACCACCTGTTGTACTAATAAATAGGGTTGCTAAAATGTTTGAGTGCGCTCTTATATCGAGTGACATTACGCAGCTTTAAGTGTGGTCGGATTTAAAATAACTCTGTCAGAACTGTGATTTGTTTCACAGACATTGCCGACACTGATGTATGGATGGATGCAAAGTGAATGATAGAAATTTCAACCAACCTGTTGCACTCTATCTCCTCCTCGTCTGCGCTAAGACTTATCTCTATGTCAGATAGCGTTCATGCCAACAGGGCTTTTCCTGAGGTTAGTAATGGGTGTAAATACAGCATCTATCTGAGTTGTCACATTATCATGGGTAATTGATGCTAATTTTTTTATTGCACTGCAAATTTTAAGCACAAAAAGAACTATTCACATGGAAAGAAATATTTTTTTTCTTTGAAGAAAAAGTTGTTTATTCTGCTGAGGAGAAGACTTGACCAATGTTCAAATTTAAAGAGTACCTATCATGGAATTTTGAAAATTACCTTTCATGTAGTGTGTAACATAGATCTAAGTGAACAAAAACATCCTGTAAAGTTTTAAATATGAAAGTTCACCGTATACAAAGTTATTGTCTATCAAAAGTAAGAGTCGACTCTGAGTCGCTGATATGAATCGATAGACGAACGATGCACTTTCGTACGTCACTTGTACAAGTTATTTGAATTCGACACGCCCACTCAGTGCGCGCGCCGAGCAGACAGAGAAACCTGACAACAACATGTCGACGAGACTCTGTTCTGAAGTGCGAATCAAAAGCAAACTTTTTTTTTCATGTGAAGACTCAGTGGCTAGAGTTTATATTTACAACTATACCACACAAGTATAGCCACCTTGAGCTGTGTTCGCGTTATTTTAATGACGATCGCTTCACAAACACAAATGCTTTCAAGTGTGAATTCGCGAGTCGCCTGATACTGAAGGAACGTTCAATACCAAGTTTATTTGGATCAGCTTCCTCCTCCGAATCACAACCTGTAAGTACTATTAATAATTGTTGCTTTTATGGTGTGTGTGTGTGTGGTGTGTGTGTGTGTGTGTGTGTGTGTGTGTGTGTGTGTGTGTGTGTGTGTGTGTGTGTGTGTGTGTGTGTGTGGTGTGTGTGTGTGTGTGTGTGTGTGTGTGTGTGTGTGTGTGTGTGTGTGTGTGTGTGTGTGTGTGTGTGTGTGTGTGTGTGTGTGTGTGTGTGAGACAGTGAGAGTTACACTCAGCAGCTTCTAGGTCTCCAATGTCATTTTTTTTTGTTTTTTGAAATATGTGAAATTATGTGAAGCGTATTGTAGTACTGCAGTGCTTTATCAATATGTTTAAGCTTTGGGCTAACGCAAAATATAACTGACTGCGTCATCTGACCAATCACCGCCGATTAGCGTCACGTAAAGGAGGGGTTTGGACAAATGAGTCGTCAAATGAATCATTAGGGAGTCGGTGAGCAAATCAGGTAAAAATAAATGCATATTATAAGACAACAAAAGTGTTTTTTGTCATTGCATGCTTGTAAAACTGTTGTTGGGGACTCCCAGAACATTATTAGGAACATTTTAAATGCCATAATAGGTACCCTTTAAAGGGATTTCATTACTCACCCTCATGTCGTTTCAAACCTGTATGACTTTTTTTCTTCAGTAACATAAAAGATATTTATATTAGGGCTGTCAAGAAATTACGTTTCTTTTTATCTAATTACAGTTTTTCTCAGTCGCTTTGGTGCATTTCGCAAATCATCCTTAATGACATGTGCAAAGAAGTATGTGCATTCTCAAAACAATTCATACAAACAGCACAACACATTTTTTACCTGCAAAAGTCTGTAACTTCCTCAAAATCTTTAGTTCATCTCTCAAAAGTAAGTATTTACACTCACCTAAAGGATTATTAGGAACACCTGTTCAATTTCTCATTAATGCAATTATCTAATCAACCAATCACATGGCAGTTGCTTCAATGCATTTAGGGGTGTGGTCCTGGTCAAGACAATCTCCTGAACTCCAAACTGAATGTCAGAATGGGAAAGAAAGGTGATTTAAGCAATTTTGAGCGTGGCATGGTTGTTGGTGCCAGACGGGCCGGTCTGAGTATTTCACAATCTGCTCAGTTACTGGGATTTTCACGCACAACCATTTCTAGGGTTTACAAAGAATGGTGTAAAAAGGGAAAAACATCCAGTATGTGGCAGTCCTGTGGGCGAAAATGCCTTGTTGATGCTAGAGGTCAGAGGAGAATGGGCCGACTGATTCAAGCTGATAGAAGAGCAACTGAAATAACCACTCGTTACAACCGAGGTATGCAGCAAAGCATTTGTGAAGCCACAACATGCACAACCTTGAGGCGGATGGGCTACAACAGCAGAAGACCCCACCGGGTACCACTCATCTCCATTACATATAGGAAAAAGAGGTTACAATTTGTAAGAGCTCACCAAAATTGGACAGTTGAAGACTGGAAAAATTTTGCCTGGTCTGATGAGTCTCGATTTCCACTGTGCAGGCTGGTGGTGGTGGTGTAATGGTGTGGGGGATGTTTTCTTGGCACACTTTAGGCCCCTTAGTGCCAATTGGGCATAGTTTAAATGCCACGGCCTACCTGAACATGGTTTCTGACCATGTCCCAGGGTTTCCGTTGTCCGGTAATTACCGGACATTGGCCGGGAAAAAAATGAAATGTCCGATAAAATTAATACTCCCCGGTCAAATTGTCCGATTAAAACTGCGTAATAATCCCGCCCCCTAACACAATCTGAATTTGAGAATAAGCCTAAAATGTATAAAGCAAAAATACACTGACCTTTGCCAATGTTAGGGAACAGGCTCTGTTTGAAAGTTATTAAACAACATCGCGCTGCATTTCAAAAAGCGCACGCATAAAACGGCTGTAATATTGACCTAAACAACGCACGATTGATTTGAGTGAGACGTTTCAAATATGGCCAGGCCCAGGCAGACTAGCCTTACAAGCTTTTTTTTTCAGAGGCCAGACGCGACGGACGATGGTGAATCAGGAACATCTCAAAATGTACGCGTGCGCAGATTAGAACCACTAATAGATCAGTGGTTCTAATCCGCACACTCGTAGTTTTTTTTCTCTCTCATCAAAACTTAATAGCCTATCTTCATCAGTGGTTACAGACAGTCTATATCAAGCAGGGAAACGTTTGTGTGCATTTTATTTTGTGATTTCACCGGAATGAATAGAGAGCAGCGATAGATTGAAACGCGCCGCCCAGTGAAGATTGCGCAACTCGCGCAGCGCGTCGTCCGTGCAACTGATAGCAGCAGAGTGCGCATACGAGCGCTCAGCGTGATTTAAAAAACAACAGATTTTAGCGATCTCTTTTTTAATAGGGAACTAAATTAATGACCTGCTAACTGGAGATGTTTTATTTATTTGTATTAGGTACATCCTTGCCTTAATGTTTCAAGACGTGAATGAGTGTGAAACCATAGTAAAAAAACAATTGATTGACGCGAATCGGACGTTCATGTTTTTTCCCGTCTATTTGAAAGTTAAGCTAATAATAACATGTTGCATTCTATACGACCTGATTATGTCAATTTTTAAGTTACATAGCCTGCCTCCAGTTTTCCTCAACTTGACTAATTAAGAGGCGATATTTGACCGGCATATCATCAAATGTACGTAAAACGAAACCTCTGCCGGTCACTTTGACCGGCACCATTTTTTTCTAGCGGAAACTCTGCCATGTCCATCCCTTTATGGCCACCATGTACCCATCCTCTGATGGCTACTTCCAGCAGGATAATGCCACAAAGCTCGAATCATTTCAAATTGGTTTCTTGAACATGACAATGAGTTCACTGTACTAATATGGCCCCCACAGTCACCAGATCTCAACCCAATAGAGCATCTTTGGGATGTGGTGGAACGGGAGCTTCGTACCCTAGATGTGCATCCCACAAATCTCCATCAACTGTTTACAAAAATGCTTAGTCATGTTGTCAATAAAACACTGAACTCTGTTAGTATTACCTGATGTAAACTATGGCAACAGTTTGGAGTTACAGTATTGAAATGTACAAAGCTGCGCCGCTTCTGTATATCATATATTCATTTCAAAGGTACAAATTTACACACTACTGTACGTGAGTTATTGACTGAAAGAGACTGGATTTGATTCAGTTACACTTTTACTATGGTCTGACACACACACAAAAAAAACATTACAATATTATTGTGATGTAGAAAAGAAAAAGAAATAGGGGCACAAAGGCAAATATACAATATTAGAAAGGCAAACACAGGAAAGACCCCTTAGGCAGAACTTTGCTTTTGCATAGAGCACTGTATATATGCTTGCCAATTGAAGGTTCGTGAGAAGCAACTTTGAGCTATTTCAGAGAACTGGTTTCTCATTGTTTGATCTACAACAATTTTGGTTTGAAGGTTTGATTCCCTTCAGGTAACACTTTACTTAAAGGGGTGTGCATAAGATTAACATGACACCTTCATAATTATGCATGACACATGTTATGAATATGAAGGAAGATTTATGAATGTTTATGACAACTGTCATCAAGTGTCATTCACTCAATTATGATACTACCCAGCCCTTAATGCAAATAGGACATTGTTTAAGATGTCTTTGCTATGACACCTTGACATAAACCAATACATCATAACTTGTCAGTGTCTTTGTCTGCACTGCAATTACAAATAAATAATACCATTAACGGGTTTTAAATGGGTATTAAAGAAACAGTTAACCCAAAAGTGAAAATTCTCACTCTTATGTAGTTTAAAACCTGTAAGACTTTCTTTCTTCTGTGGAACATAAAAGAAGATAATTTGGGAAATGTCTTAGTATTTTTCAGTTTGGTTTCCAAGTTACCATTGAATCATTGGTTAACCAATGTGGATTAATTCAGAAACGAAACTTGACGCACAACAGTTTTGCTCTGGCTTTATAGGTCATATTTGCATTGTCAAAATTGAGCAAAAACAATATTGTGATAAATATAACATGATATTAACTTCTTTATTGAACTGTTGTATAAAATCAATATCACATTTGCAATCCTGCATTACAACAAAAACAGTACTCATGTGATATTGCACATCAAATGGAGTAATCTAATAAAGATGGTAAAATACTCTTTAATTTTTCCTCTTTGAAGCAATAACTGGCATCTAGTCTGTGTCTATGGTGTAACTAGTGGCCAGACCCCTGACAGCTGGGATCGCAGAGCCAACAGTGTGGGTGGATCAGTCAAACAGAGGGGGTCATGACGGGTCAGGAATTTCATGAACAATAGGAAGAGCTTATTCTGTCTGCGGGAGCCTGGCATGCTTTTGATCGAAATGTAAAATGAGGATGTGTTTAGTGCACCGATTGTTTGGTTGTACAGGTAGCATACTGTTATTTTTATACCAAACATTTTATTGGTTATTTTAACCATTATAAATTCTCTCACGATGACACATTAGAAAAAGAAAGTAAGTAATTGTGAAAAAGAAAGTATGTCATGCAGATGAAAATATGCACGGCAGCTATCAGCACAATCACATGCGCTAGAGTTGTTCTTTTCTTTTACATGGCTCACTGAAAACAGATTCATCAGCAACGAGGGACTGGTATTCATCACGCCCAGGACCTGACTTAGAAAAACTATGTTGACTAAAAAAAAAAGTCCTTTAAATTAGATTAAGGTGTCATATCATGTAATTTTATATGGCACCATAACATGTGCTTTGCATTGCATTGCATATTTTTTGTGCTCAGCTGTAATCATATATATATATAGGAAGGATAAAGACACAGATAAGCTAATGCAAATCCTTTGCTCTTCATTTTATTTTATTAGCACTAAAAATCCTCCAGCTTTAGACAGTAAGTGAAATAGGTTTAGAGAAATATTGAATTGTCCAGCAAGTCAGTTTTATTTCAATTCAAATGACTTTGTGTCATAATTAAGATTTCTGGACTCATAGGAATTTCCCCGAAACACATGAACTTGAAGAAACATCATGAAAGACTGCATTTCTGAGATGTTCTAAAAGACTTGTATGTATTTTGTAATGCATGACCATTCTTGTTGCTTTACCTGAGGCAATAAATGGAATGCCAGTGTAGGTTAGTAAAATGAACGAATCTCTTTGCAGGGACTGTACAATGGAGCCCACATGTGACATGCAGACAAAATACATATATCAAATACAAATTAAGAATTCATTCCCACGAATTAAGAATCTGTTCTCTCGTTTTAGTAAATCGGGGCTACGATTAGGAATTCGTTCCCACGATTTATTAATTCGTTCCCTTGATTTAGTAAATCATGGCCACATTGAACTAATTAGTTCCCTTTTTTGATTGAACTAAAACAAGGAACGAATTATTACAACGTGGCCATGGTTTTTGTGAAGGGAACTAATTATTATATTGTGCACATGATTTACTTAAAACGAGGGAACGAATTAGCAAAGACGTATTAGTAAGTCGTGGGAACGAATCGTGATATGCGTTTTTTCCAGCATGCCATGTGTGGGGCTCCTTACTTTCCCTATCCGTTTGCTGACAAGTTTCTTATTTATGAGGAGGAGAAGTTAAGCCGTTCCCAAAGTACCCTTACCTATAAATGATCTGCATTTCAGCAAACCCTAAACTGACCTGCACTTAAACACTGACCCCATGAGGTCCTGCTGACCTCATTTACAGCACATTAGCATGTGTGAATATCTATCCGGTTGTATTGATTGTATACCGTGGTGTTTGTCTATAGGGCTGTCCGGTTGTGAATGCATGTCTGTTCATAATCATAATGCGTATGTGTCAGTCAGTGTGAGAATGTATCACTTCTTTCTCACATGCGTTGGCAGAGTCTGATCTGAGCTCCATTTGACATCCGCAGAATTCTTGGCATCTTTCAGCAGACACTATAATTTGAGCCACGCACGCTCTCTCTCTCTCTCTCTCTTTCTCTCTCTCTCTCTCTCTCTCTCTCTCTGGTTTGATATCAACCAGGATTACCCACAACGCATCTGATACTTTTATCAACGGTGACAACAGTCATTTAGGCCACAACAGGTGCCACTCGGTATTAAAACCGATACCTTGGATAACTTGGATAATGTCAAGGACATGAAGGTTTCTCTGTCAAGAGAGACGCCATTCTGGAAGGATTTTGGGAAATGTACTTGTCCTTCCAATGCTAGCCTTCTAGAGATAATACAAAGATGACAAACTGATCCCCACTGACAGTAAACAACACGTAGGTCAGGCTGCTGGAAAACTGCCTTTGGGTGACATTAGAAGTTAATAAACCTCTTCCAACCGACCGATATATTTGTCAAGCCAGATGTAATCCTGTTAGTCCAGTCTGTGACTGCCTGAAGTCTTGATGTAAAGATGTATTTCTGGTTTTAAATCTGTTTAAAAGAATGTAAAGTGTGTGAGTTTCCCCTGTTGCTGAGGGTGAGAGTCCGGTCACTGTAAAAATAACACCGTTGCATTGATACTTTGTGAGCAGCTCTAAAGAGAGTAACCACCGCAGCTCTGACTGTTAAATAAACTTAAATGGGTTACACAAATGTGCATTAAAATAACTTTAGATGTTTTAATAACTTTAAGCAGGAGAAAACACACATGCTCATTGACTTTTACATGCACTTTTTACAGGAAAGCATGGAATGCATGTTAAAAATAAACTAAAAATAAATTAATAAATGTCATTTAACATTATATTTGTATGCCAAATATATATGCATGATTATATAGTGGTTTTCCTTCTCAATAATAAAAAAAAAAAAAACTTTCAGAAGTATAAATACTTCAAAATCAGTTTGATTAGTCACAGATGATGTTTTAATTTTTGAAGAAACTTATCGACAGTTTTAGGCCATTCAAGGAAAAATGTACTGCTTACATGGCCAACGAGAGTATGTTGGTCAACATGTTGATGTGAAAATCCAGTGCATTTGGGTAACAGGAGCTCGGTGCAAAGACACGATATGGGAAGGATGGGGCGTGGAGAGAACACAACAGCTGTAGCGAGGATGGGATTGTTTTGGAGAGTAAGTTCAGAGTGCCAGGAGTCTGGCAAACATCTCTGATCACACCTTTTGTGTCGCCATCGAATCAGTTTCCTGGTATATCATCCAGCTTTGACACTGCCGGTCTGTAGCAAACATGACAGCTGCGAACCACAAGCTACCGTGGGTGTTGCTTGGGGTCCTGAATGCAATAAACAAATAAGTATATCTTTCATTGTTCAAATGACAGTCACTATTCAAAGCACTTCATCATTAAATGAGCATTTACTAAAATGTCAACAATTTGCATTTCAATGAAATGCAGCATAGCAACAAAGTTTCCACTGAGAAACTCGAATTATGAACTTGACACATGTGTATTCATGTTTAAACGGAATCACTCCCACTTGTGCACGTCTTTGTTACTGTGGAAAATACGCCGATAGTATCGGAGCACCAACAACTGTTCTGCCAGCTAATTTGGAGTTCCTTAGAGACTGACTTTAGCCACCGGAGAGAGGGAGTGAAAGCGAGAAAGGTGATACTGGTTAAAGAGACACAGAGGAGGATAAAACTGATGTTCAATTACAGAAAGAGAGAAAGATGCTTAAGGTAAATATTACTGATAGAATACAGAGAGAATAGAAAAATGAAATGTTTGGGGTGCTATAAGAATTGACAAAGGATTCTGGATAATAAATAGATGAATAAAAGAATAGGTCATCTTTAAATATCTGATAAGCTCAGAGTAAAGCCAGAGGTTTGTAATTACATACGAGCAAGAGAACAGGCCTGCACATGTTTTATTCACTTCTTTGATATGATCTATATATATTACAGGTCACGTTTTCATATAATATTACCTAAATTATATTTGTTATAATAATAATAATATCCATTATAATGTATTAAGTTCTATTCATTTTTACAAAAAAAACAACAACATATATATAACACTCAAATACAAGATTTCAAATAATATCTCATGTTGTACTCTTTGCTCGTGTGTTGTTCATTTGAAACTCATGATAGAGGCAATTCAATTATAAAAATGTTCTTTCTATTCTTCAGCTGTGTGTATGAGACCATTGTGTAGGTGTAAATGAGAGACTCGGGCCACCTCTGGACCACCTCTTGGATGTCAGTGAATCATCATCTGAACTTGTCGTCATTGGCTCCGAGTAAAAGTGCCACTGAATGAACCAAGGCCTCCTCCATTCTCTTCAACCAATTAGCCATCCAATAATAGCATACCCAGCGCCACGGCAACACATGCCACAGTTAGAGTTGAGGAGTGGGAGGGTAAGAACAAGGTGAGGTAAGCAGAATAAGCAGTCACATGTGAAACTAATATATTCGAAATGCGATGATGCACATTCAGACTTTGCTTAACAGAAATGCTTAACTCGACCAACAATGCAGGATTCTCTATGAAGCTAAACCTTTCCGACGCACAAAGCTTGTAACAAACAGTCACACGGACATACAGCATTCACACATGTAAACACACACTTGGTAGATGAGAACAGGAGCATCTTGTACTACTTTACAGGTCTGAGGTAGATTAATGTCGACATGTCAAGCGGTTTTAAGCACTAATGGTTTGGTATGAGTGTTTGCTCCCATCACCTGACCTCCCACTGCTGTTCTCACCATCAGCTCAATCTCCCTTCCATCAACCATCACACACACACACACACACACACACACACACACACACACACACACACACACACACACACACACACACACACACACACACACACACAACACACACACACACACACACACACACACACACACACAGCCATAGCAACCAGTCCCAAGGGAGGTCGGGTAAACACTGCACTCACCAGCACTCAGGAGAGAGAGAGAGAGAAATTGTGAAGAAAAGTCACGAAAAAGGCGGGCCAGTAAAAGTGCTATAATGGGTTACATAATGCATAATGACACTTTTTTGCCGAGCCATTAGCATATATCAGCTAAAATGCTAGTATTTGACCTGTATACGTGTAATGGCTGCTGAAGACATGAAACTTATTTGCATTTTCTTGCAGGTTACTTTTATTTTAAAAATTATAATAATAATGATATATATGCAAATGCATAATGATGATCCATGTGGAATACTTTTACAGTTATTTATTTTCAAGAACAGAAATGCAAAGGAGAGTACTTTTTTTGTGAAAATGGACAGCTGTTCATTTAATGGTGGGGTTAAGTGTTGACGCATGGTTCTGTTGTATGTTATGTAATGCAATGTTTAGAGCAAAGCATAACACAGATGCACCCTTAAAAATATATTGTAATGCGACATGGCGATGTGGTGATGGGTTAAAAGCCTACAGTGTGGAACAGAAATCTGAGACCACTATTAAAAATTGTTATGTTTTGTTTAGCATATTTATAATTAAATATAATATATTAAAATATATATATATACTCACAAATTGTATTCTATTACTCAATACAAATTACATGATGTAATTTATTACATTACACATTTTAGGTAATGTAATCTGAGTACTTTATGAATACTTTAGATTACTGTTGACCTAACTTGATTATTTCTTTGATTTGAGTAGTACAATCTTATACAATATTGGGTGGGGGGTAATCTGATCACGTAATCCAGATTACATTTATAAATAGATTACATATTAGAGTTACTACCCAGTACTAAATAATTGATTCGCTCTACTACTTTTTTATATTTTAAATTTTCCATCCTAAAAAGCCTACGCTGGTCACAGCCACTAGTCATGTGACTATCACTGAAAATGTACTCGGTTACTAACGTAACCTCGGTTCTCTCTAGAGAGGGAACGAGTACTGCGTAATAGCTTACGCTATGGGGAAAACTCTTTTCATCGAGATATTGAAGCCAAAAAATTATCCTTAATTTTTAATCAATGTAAAACGCTTTGCAGCAGCAAGCAGACATAGGCGAGACAGCTTGCGCGCCTATTGGCTGTCTTGCGGCAAAAGCAGCAGCCTATCGAGAGAGGCTCTGCGTGACGTCATGACGAATGGGGGCACTTCGCGCCCATATCGTCACGTCCCGCCAGAAAGGGCGTGGTCTCGCCCTATAAACAAACTCGATAAGCTGCCATACACTGATTTTTCATCGCCGAAGCGAACCAGAGCGTATTCCAAGCACGGCAAGATACGCAGTACTCGTTCCCTCTCTAGAGAGAACCGAGGTTACGTTAGTAACCGAGTACGTTCTCTTACGAGAGTATCTCTCGTACTGCGTAATATCTTACGCTATGGGGAACACAGTGTAACACGCCGTGCGGATAGGGATCCAACACCAAAGTCCCAGGGGCAAAGGCCCAGGGCTCATGTAGTGCATAATCACCCCACACTCACAGAGAGTAAAGGAGGAGAGGCTAGAAGCATTTCTCCTTATAGATAGACCCACAGGGGCTAACCATATGACCATTAAACCACGCAGCCAGGGTGAAAGCTTTCAGCCTAAACTGGGTGGCCCTACTTGTGCCAGTACTCATGGAGCTGCTGCATCGGTCTGAACGATGCGCATGCCAAACACTCAGCATCCGAGCCGCACAGCGGGCAGATAGCACTGAAGTCTAGATAGCCAAAAGCTTAGCTTGTAAGGCAGGCACCTCCAGGTTATAGTATTTTATAAATGTAGACGGCGAGGCCCAGCCCGCGGCCGTACAGATATCTTGCAGGGTGACCCCGCTAGACCATGCCCACGACGAGGCCACGCCTCTCGTGGAGTGCGCTCTGACACCCAAGGGGCACTGCAAGCCCTTGGAAGTGTAAGCCAGCGCTATGGCATCGACTATCCATCTGGATAGGCTCTGTTTCGAAGCGGCAAGCCCCTTGGAACGCCCGCTATATGAAACGAAAAGCTGCTCGGTCTGTCTGAACCCAGACGAGCGGGACACATAAGCTCTTAATGCCCTGACTGGGCAAAGAAGAGTCGCGTCGTCCTCCTCATTGAGAACCGGAAGGGCAGACAGGGAAATCACCTGGGCCCTGAACGGTGTGTTGAGGGATTTCGGCACGTAGCCGTGCTTAGGTTTGAGTATGACCTTTGAGTCATTAGGCCCAAACTCCATGCATGACGCGCTCACTGAAAGCGCTTGTAAGTCCCCTACGCGCTTCACTGAAGCAAGAGCCGTAAGAAACGCTGTCTTCAAAGACAAGTGATTCATGTCTGACGACTGGATTGGCTCGAATGGGGCACCTTTCATGGCCTCCAAGACCGTGGAAAGGTCCCATGTCGGGACTGAAGGGGGCCCGGGAGGGTTTAGCCTCCGAGCTCCTCTAAGGAAACACACGACTAAGTCGTTCTTTCCCAGTGACTGGCCAGACACCGGTTTTGCAAACGTTGCTATGGCCGCCACGTATACTTTGAGCGTGGATGGGGTCCTGCCCTTATCCAGTAGCTCCTGAAGGAAGGAAAGCACTTCCGTAACCCCGCAGTCTACAGGTGAAAAAGCCCTGCGCTTGACACCAAGCAGAGAACACAGACCATTTCGAGGAGTAGAGCCGTCTGGTAGACGGGGCTCTAGCCTGCGCGATCAAGTTTAACACTCCCTCTGGGAGGTCAGCGGGTACCCGTTGATGGCCCATGCGTGCAGGGACCACAAATCCGGGCGAGGATGCCAAATCGAGCCTTCCGCCTGAGAGAGGAGGTCTCTCCTCCACGGTAAAGGCCATGGGGCAGCGCTGGTCAGCTGCATCAGGACAGGGAACCAAGACTGGTTTGTCCAGAGCGGAGCTATGAGTAGCACTGGGCATCCCTCCCTCCTGATTCGCTCCAACACCTGAGGCAGGAGTGAGACAGGGGGAAAAGCATATGGGGGGCGGCGGGGCCAAACATGGGCCAGCGCGTCCCGGCTTTTCGAGAAGAATCTCGGGCAATGAGCGTTTTCTTGGGACGCGAACAGGTCCACCTGCGCTTTGCCAAACGTTTCCCACAGCAGCTGGATCGTCTGCGGGTGCAGCGACCATTCTCCTGCTGGGACGTTGTTTCTGGACAGCCTGTCTGGCCCCACATTTAGGTGACCAGGCACATGCGCCGCTCTCAGCGAGAGCAGGTTGTGCTGAGCCCAGACCAGGAGGCGTTCCGTCAGCCTGTAAAGGTTTCGGGACCTGACGCCGCCCTGGCGATTTATGTACGCCACCACTGACATGTTGTCTGATCGGACCAAGACGTGGTGGCCTTTTATCTGGGGACAGAAGCGCCGTAGCGCTCTGTCGACTGCTATTAATTCCAAGCAGTTTATGTGAAGGAGCTTCTCCCGTACTGACCACAGGCCAGCTAGCGGTCTGCCCTCGAGCAGCGCTCCCCACCCCGATGTGGAGGCGTCCGTAGACACCACCTTCACACCCGAGGCGATCCCCAGACTCACACCTGACTGATACCAGTCGGTCACTTTCCACGGTTTCAGAGCTGAAAACGCACTGAAGGTCGACCCTGAGGCGAAATAGACCCGCGGTCCACGCCCTGGGGGAACTCGTGCTTTTAGCCATAGCTGCAGTGGGCGCATGCGGAGCAGGCCCAACTGGAGTACGGAGGCTGCTGAGGCCATCAGACCCAGCATTTTCTGAAACCTTCTGAGCGGGACTATAGAGCCGTGGCGGAAGGATTTCGCGACGTGCTGAATATTTAATCCGTGCTTCGGTAACAGGCGTGCCGTCATGGATAGCGAGTCCAACACTGTTCCCAGAAAGGAAATTTTCCGACTGGGGAGCAGTGAGCTTTTCGCCCAATTGACTGTAAGGCCCAGCTCCTCGAGGTGCTCGAGTAATGCGGCCCTGTGTTCTATGAGCTCTGTTCGTGAACGAGCTAGAATCAGCCAATCGTCCAAGTAGTTCAAAACTCGCATGCACCGAAGTCTCAGGGGGGCGGGTGCCGCGTCCATGCACTTCGGGAACGTACGGGGTGCTAGGGACAGGCCAAACGGCAGGACTGTGTATTGATATGCCTGGCCCTCAAAGGCGAATCTCAAGAATCGCCTGTGATGGGACGCCATTTATATTTGGAAATAGGCGTCTTTCAGATCTATTGACATGAACCAGTCTCCTTGGCGCACTTGCGCGAGGATTTTCCTGGTCGTAAGCATTTTGAACTGGCGCTTCACAAGCGTTCTGTTCAGCAGTCGCAGATCTAGAATGGGTCTGAGCCCTCCATCTTTTTCGGTACCAGAAAATATCTGCTGTATAAGCCCCCTTCGCCCTGAGATAGAGGTTCTATAGCCCCTTTTCTCAGTAGTTTCGCTATCTCGGCTCGAAGTAGATGAAACACTTCGCTTTTCACCGTAGTTTCGACGCGCGCCGTATAACGGCGGGGGCGTCTAGCGAACTGTAGCGAATAGCCTCTCGTTATAGTGTTCAACACCCATTCTGATACCCGGGAAGCCTTGGCCACGCATCTGCGTGAATAGCTAGGGGTAGAATGAAATCTGGGCTCTGGCCGCGGCAGGACGGCCGCTCGAGAGCCCCTGTGTACTGGGAACACAACACCGTGTTTACAGCGTTCGAGGCGGGGGGCGCGCTGATCACAGCGGGCAGCCTGGCCGCGCTCAGCTTCTCTATGGCGGGACGCGCAGATAAAGCGAGCGGGGCGAATCCCGTGGGATTCGGCGTGTGTGAGAGAATGTGGGCACATTTACTAAATGCGGGCACATTTACTACACTGAGAATACTGTCAGCTCTCGCGACTGAATCACTGTTGTTTATATATATATATATATATAAACAACATATATATATTTATATATATATATATAAAAACAATAATTTTATATATAAATTTATATATATATAAATTTGCGGAACACCAGAAAATGCACTCTTTATTGGATTTATCTGGGTAGCCATAGAAACGGCTTTTGTGCGCAGGCAAGCGGGCTGAGACACCGGCTGCTTCACTGCGAAATACACTGGGACAGTCACAAAGCATGGAACTGAACGAGCGAGAAGTTTTGGTGGAAATCCGGCCGCAGTGGGCATTACCTCAATCCTCGGCCGGGGCCCGCGCTGAGGGGGGCGGCGTCCAGCAGAGCAAGAGCGCGGTGTTTGATCTCGGGCCTGGCGGCGCTGTTGGTTAGCCGAAACGACGGCCTTTGTGCGCAGGCAAGCGGGCTGTGGAACCAGCGTGCTCACTGCGAAATACACTGGAACAGTCACATTGCTTGGAACTGAACGAGCGAGAAGTTTTGGTGTAAATCCGGCCTCAGCGGGAACTGAACACCGTCGCTTTCCTAGAGAGACTAGGAAGGCCTTGAGACCTCGGGCTTTATTTCAATCCTCGGCCGGGGCCCGCGCTGAGGGGGGCGGCGTCCAGCAGAGCGAGAGCGTCGAGGAACACGGAGCGCTCAGCTTCCGTCATCTCGGATAGCGTTAGCCACAAATGTTTCTCACCTTTCAGGGAGGAAGGGTCTTGACTGTGATGGAGCTTCGTCTTTCCCGAGAAAGCGTCCGTCCAGCCTTTTGCGCATTAACGTTAGTTGCGCGGGCGCCTTTCAGTCGAGGCCGATGTAATCCACGGCTTGAGAGAGCGGACGCATCGGCTCAGTTTCAATGCCGGCTCCGGTAGGTTCGTCGAGCTCAAGTGCGGACGCGGCGGCAGACGGCGGCCGTTGTCCGTTTGGAGCGACTCGAGCGAAACCGGCGAAGCTGGCGGGCGAACCGGCGAAGCTGGCGGGCGAACCGGCGAGCTTTGGCGGGCAGAAGATGGCGAAGATTTGGCGCGCTGGGCGCGGCGCTTCTTGCGGCGCGGCATCACGGTGGGCTGGAATGCGGGCTCGGAGAACGATGCCAGGCGAGTCCGCAGAGTCACCATAGGCAGCCGCTCACAATGATGGCATCCGCCGTCAGCGAGCGCGATGGCCGCGTGATCCTCACCCAGGCAGGACACGCAGATGACGTGGCGGTCCTCATCGCTGAGTGGGGCTCGGCAAGAGCCACAGGAAGGCATCTTTAAAAAGACGCAGCTCTTTTAGAGGTAGTGGGAGAAAAATGCAAATATAGCAAACACACACACTCTAAGGCAGAGGAAAGGATATGTACGCCGGAAAGCGCAGCAGGTACGGCGGCTGAAGGCGGCGAGGCCAGCGACTCCAGGCTCAAAGGCACGTCCCGCTGAAGGCTACAGGTCGACGGCGCGGCTTCTCATCCGGATCCAGCGATGCGTGAGCTTCGCTGAAGAGTTGAAAAATCAGTGTATGGCAGCTTATCGAGTTTGTTTATAGGGCGAGACCACGCCCTTTCTGGCGGGCCGTGACGATATGGGCGCGAAGTGCCCCCATTCGTCATGACGTCACGCAGAGCCTCTCTCGATAGGCTGCTGCTTTTGCCGCAAGACAGCCAATAGGCGCGCAAGCTGTCTCGCCTATGTCTGCTTGCTGCTGCAAAGCGTTTTACATTGATTAAAAATTAAGGATAATTTTTTGGCTTCAATATCTCGATGAAAAGAGTTTTCCCCATAGCGTAAGCTATTACGCAGTACGAGAGATACTCTCGTAAGAGAACTGAAACCCACACTATTACAAGGCTATTGCATTGTAAGTTATCATATTTGTAAAATGACAAGGCAATTCTGCTCATATTAACAGCTCACTTGAATTTTCCATCAATTGATATCAAAGTACATGGCACTGCTATATTAATTTCCTGTTAAGTACCATTAGATTAAAAAAAACTTAAGTAAATGTTTGCACTGCAGGTCATTGTGAGAAGTGCAGCAAATGGATTGAATTTATTGATACCCGACACCATGGTCTGTTACTGCAGTATATCATGTTTCAGTGAAGACAATCACACCGGTGAATGAAAACTGGGAGGCTAAAGTAAATGTGGATTAAATATATTGCACTGATACCAGCTCAGCAAACTATGAGATTCGTCTTATTTACACAAGCCTCTGTTGATAAATGAAAGTGCTTTTTCCATGCAGAACAGACCAACACACCCACTAAGTTAATGTAATCTGTAAATGTAATGTAAACTTCATTGGCTCAGACTGTGTATAGAGAATCCTCTTAGATAAGAGAAGTGCTCGAGATGCTAAAGGTTGGTTTTCCACATCTAATCAGCAAGCAGGTAACAGGAGAGGCCAAAGAACACGGAGCTTCCCTGTGTCCGTCTTTCTCTGCTGACATACACTATCAAGTCCCCTACTTGTGCTTTCATGCGGAACAGCTTCCTGGGTCCCTGCAATTCAAAGAAAAAATTATCAATGTGTGTGTGTGTGTGTTAGGACGGTGTAGGATTCAAACGCTGACGTGAAAGGGAAATTGAGAGAAGACTTAGTTTCATCACAGTCAATCTCAAATGTTCCCACATCCTTACTTACATTACGCTAGGATGAATTACTTCTATTCAAGCCGTAAAATATACTGCGTATTATCATTTATCACTGTAAAAAATTGTATGATCAATAAGTTATGACAACATATGTTTTTACATTGCTTTAACTCTTTTAACGCTTTTTTTATGTTACAAGATTCAATATAATGTAATTTAAGTTGAAATGACTTAAAAATTCAAGTAAAAAATGTAAGGCAGCAACTTTTTTACAGTGAAGTGTGGCTGAAAAACCAGACAGTTTCTGGTCTCATTGACTTCCATAGTAGGATAAAAATATACTATGGGAGTCAATAAGACCAGAAACTGTCTGCTTACTGATATTCCAACGCTATCTCACGACCAATTCGTACGAATTTGTACGAGTGATTAAAAGGTGGCTAATTCGTACGAATTCATACGACCTCACTCGTACGGATTCGTACGATTTGTCTAAACCCACGCGATGGGTAGGTTTAGGGGTGGGGTCAGGGGTAGGTCATTCGTATGAATTCATACGAATTTGGAATTCGTAAAATATGTACGATTTAGCAAAAATCCAACAAATTCGTACAAATTCGTACGAGTCAGGTCGTATGAATTGTTATGAATTAGCCACTCGTACAAATTCTTACGAATTGGTCATGAGATCGGGTTGGATATTCTTCTAAATATCAGAAAATAGGATGAATGGATTCGAAAACGGTAAAACTCAACTGTTTAACTCTGGGGGAGTTGTAAAATGAGCCTATTTCCAAAAAAAGTGGAGTATCCCTTTAAACCAGTAAGTTTCATTATTTTGAAAAAAAAAAAGTTTAAAAAAGGTATTGATATAAAACAAAGATTCATTTAAAAAATACAGATTCATCCAGTAATGAAACAAGCAAAGTATGTGAGTGAGTCATTGAATCATTAATATTTTTTTTTAAATAACTAAGATTCATTTAACATTTTAAACAGGCTGACATTTTGTCAGAACCTCTAGTAAATTAGGTTATTTTGTTACGTTGTTTGTTCAGAATCGTGGGAGAATCGTTATCTCTGTTGGAAACTATAAAATCGAAATCCTCAATTTATCCAGAATTGAGCAGCTCTATGTCAATAACTCATTAGTAAACTTAGTAGAGTAAGTTGACATGTACTTGCAAAGATATTTATAATCAGTACACTGTAAAAAAAAACTGTTAAATTTACAGGAAAACCCTGGCAGCTGTGGTTACCAGAGTTTTCCTGTTAAAAATACGGTAGCAACGTTTTAGGTTTTACAGATTTTAACCGTATATAATTTTACAGCAATAAACCGTGTTTCATATTCTGATATAATGTTAATTTACTGACCTTATGAAGTATTATTATCTGGTTTTTTTTCCATTGTAATACGCTGACAGTCAACAATCACAGCTGTGATGAGTCACATGATCAACCAATGCTCATCACAAGCAGCTCTTCCACAAGAAGGTTAATACTAATATATAGAAGCTGCACAGTGTCATTCACACAAACATTAAACACCATCATGGTAACATGTTGAAATTTAAAAAATGCAATAAGCATTAATTTAACAACATTAAATGTAACATGAAACCCTATAATGTAAATAACTGACTAGAAAAAAACTAAGAAAATTATGAAGAAACAGTTATTTAAAAACAAAATACATCAAATGTGAAGTGTCACGCAGGGAATTGTGGGAATGTCAATTTACATTTTTTCACTGTAAATTATACAATGACGTGTTCTTTTTCACTTCCAAAAACTGTAAATTTAACGGTGTTTTACAGTAAAATTACATTAAATGTACCATTATTTATATAACAGTTTTTTACCGTATATAGTAAGGAAACTTTCTGTTAACCAAATAACAGGTTTTCACTGTACACTGTAAAAAATAAAGCCGTAATTTTTACGGTAAAAAACCGGCAGCTGTGGTTGCCAGAACTTTACCGTCAAAAATACGGTAGCAATGTTATTGGTTTTACAGACTTAACTTAAAATTTACAGTAATAAACCGTATTTTTTATTATCTGATATAATGTTAATTTACCGGCCTATTGAAGTATTGATATCTGTTTTGTACAAATGTAATATACTGACAACCAACAATCATCACAGCAGTGATGAGAGTCACATGATGAAACAAAGCTCATCACAAACAGCTCTTCCACAAGAAAGTTTACACTAATATATAGAAGCTGCACAGTCTCATTCACACAAACACTAAACACCATCATGGTAACACACATACAATTTAAAAAATGCAATAAACATTAATTTAACAACATTAAATGTAACATAAAACCCTACTGTACATAACTGATTAGAAAATAATTAAGAAAACGATGAAGAAACAGTTATTTCAACAAAAAATACATAAAATGTGAAGTGTCACACAGGGAATTGTGGGAATGACAATTTACGGGTTTTCACTGTAAATTATACGAGTTGTTCGGTAACACTTTATTTGAAGGGGTGTGCATAAGACTGACATGACACTGTCATAAACATGACATAACACCTGTCATGAACATGAAGGAATCTTTATGAATGTTTATGACTGTTGTCATTAAGTGTCATTCGGTAAATTGACACTTTTAATGCAAAGTTGACATTGTTTAAAATGTCTTTGTTATGACAACTTGACATTACCCAAGACAAAAATGTCTTTGTTATGACAACTTGACATTAACCAAGAAATCATAACCTGTCAACCTGTCACAACTTTGGCCGTCATGACACCATTATAACTGTGTCATGAATATTACCTGTCCTCAAGTAAAGTGGAACACATTGTACTAGTTATAAAGATGTCATTAAGGGTTATTACACAGCGAAATGCTTTAAGTTTAATAATTAGACCTATTATGACATATTTGTGACAGGTTGACAGGTTATGATTTCTTGGTTAATGTCAAGCTGTCATAATCAAGACATTTTTGTCTTGGGTAATGTCAAGTTGTCATAACAAAGACATTTTTGTCTTTGTTAATGTCAAGTTGTCATAACAAAGACATTTTAAACAATGTCAACTTTGCATTAAAAGTGTCATAATTTACCGAATGACACTTAATGACAACAGTCATAAACATTCATAAAGACTCCTTCATGTTCATGACAGGTGTTATGTCATGTTTATGACAGTGTCATGTCAGTCTTATGCACACCCCTTCAAATAAAGTGTTACCAGTTGTTCTTTTTCACTTTCAAAAACAGTAAATTTAACGGTATTTTACAGTAAAATTACATTAAATGTACCATTAAATATATCACAGTTATTTACCGTATATAGTACGGAAACTTTCTGTTAACCAATTAACAGTTTTGCACTGTAGCATTTTTACAGTTTTTTACTGTTAAAATCACGGATATTTTTTACAGTGTAGTCTTTTACCGTTAAAATCACGATCATTTTTTACAGTGTATGGCTGTTGGGGGAACATCAAAATAAAGTGTTAGCAGATATTAAGCAGACAAGAGATCTTAGATTTTTCCCACCTCTCAATTTAAAACACCAGCCCTTGAAATATTAATGCTAATTTCCTAGCGGCTATTTTAAATATTCTTTTCATTTTAAATTAACGTTTCTCGCTCCTCTATTTCTAAGAATGTCACTCACTTCTGCTAAAGCCAGTGCAGTTTTTTGTGTGGCTACTTTGCAGTCATTACTTTGTTCTTTGTACACTATGGGCTACTCCAGTCTCACGAAATGTCTGACAGAAAATCACATAGCTTAGTAAGCAATCCCCTTACGTTCTCCACAAGGAAGAAAAACAAGAGCAGCGTAGTTCTGGAGAGCATCTCATTAAGTGCTGTGCTCACACAAGAGCTGAGAGGTGCTCTTGCTCTGGTCTCCATGACGATGGCAGTGCTAACGTGCCGCTAGAGTGTCCAGCTAATGGAAGTTAATGAGACATTAAAACAAGCTGACATACGCTTCCGTGCAGCCATGGCAGAGTCCGTGTGAAGGGTCTGGGAGAGAACCAGCTGAAGATGAGTTTTAACAGGCTTGGTTTTTATTAAATCACAACAGCTTAATTGTTCTTGATATCACCTTGCTATAAAGCAGAATTCCTGTCATGCCAGATCACCGCCAATATTAGCATCTGAGGGACTGAGGACTACCACATTAATAATGGCAAGGCCCACATGGAAAACTCTGCAAATTACACAAAATGTAATTATCTCTTGTCTCAAAGCACATAACATTACAATAACAATGAACGTAAACAACTTACAGAGCTCTATTTGTACAGTAGTTGACAAGTTACTTATAGTTAGTAGGATGTCTAATGTGGACCATTGGTTTAAAGTGTAACTAATGATCTTCATTCTCAAAGCTCTACAAATTCTCAATTTGACATTTGAAATGATAGTCAGAGAATTTAATTTTTATGAAAAAGAACAGGTTTTTTTTACCTTTTTTGGAATCTAATGAAATGTGGCCTTCATGGTTAATGTAGTATAATATATAGGAGAATATGGACCTCATACTCGAGGAGGAGTTCATAGTTTTATTCAGAGGCCTAAACATGTGCAAAAATATGAAAATTCTGTCAATAGTGGGGAAAGAGTTCAAAGGATTATTTTAAGTTTCTTCAGTCAAATAGGCCTAAGTGGTCGTCTTGAAATATTACTATCGACATAAAAGTAATTCTTGTGTTTGCACATTTCACACATTGCTTGCACCCAACCATTCTCATCCCAAGGCGTCATATAGGTGATGCTCTTTTGACATTCGTCAAAAACTGACGCACATGGCCACCCTTTAGCGTCAATATGAGACGCAGAACCCAAGGCGTCATATAGGTGACGCTTTTGACATTTCGTCTAAATCCGACGCACATGGCACCCTTTAGCGTCAATATGAGACGCACTGTAATGGGTAGGTTTAGGTCTGGGGTAGGTTAAAGGGTGCCATGTGCGTCGGATTTAGACGAAACTGCAATGTTTTGTGTTACCATCCCCTTGTAGTCTGTTTCCTGGAACTTTATGCTTTTATGCTGTGAATTTTAATTTAATTGCATATTTGACCTTGAATATAGGCTTTTTAACAGGTTAACACAGCAATCGTATTTAAGGCCTATTGCTGAGCAAAGATATTCTAAAACAGGTCTGTGAAAACAACATGTACCCTTGAATTTTCAGTCTGTATCCTAATTATATCTTTACTGGTAAAGCAGCAAGGTTATTGAACAAAGAGTTCACTAGGACATGTTTTGTGCAGAAAATGGAGATGCTAACCTCCTTCATTGTTCTATCTGTGAGTTCAGCCTGACCAATGCTTGACCAGAACTGATGGTTACTTATTATTGGCTGATAGAGCGTCTTTAGCAAGAATCAGATTTCAGCCACTTGTGGAGTTTCTTTTTTTTTTTTAAGCTAAATGGACAAAGGTTTGATACTCCCAAAGGAACCTGAGGACGTGCTTCAGACTGCCCTGTCCTCTGGATTGATCTTTTTTTAAAGTAACACCAAGTAACTTTTCCTCTTCGGTCGCCCTACTGGTTGGAAACTAAATTGTCCATTGCCGCTGTCGTAAATAATTTAGCCTACCGTCGCACGCACGCTCGCTGTTTATCCAGCACCGGCTTTACAATGAACAATGTCCACAGACAAGGTAGAGTATGTTACATGATTTCATGAAAGGAAAATGTATTGCAACATCAGAAACGAAGAAAAACTAAATAATGACTATTGTAGCGCTTGACGTAAAGCAGTCGAATTTTGTAGTTCTTTTTGTGGTCGGGTTCCTACCCGAAACCCGAAGTTACATAGTGCCAGTAAAAGTGATACAGACCCCGTCAGGCTATGGCAGACGTGCCTTTCACCCTGTTACGACTTGATGAACCACTGATACGATTTTGGAAACATTATTTTAAGGTAAAAAATGTTACATAGTGTTGCTTTAAGGGTGATTCTAGTCTTAATTTTGAAACAATGCTCTCTTTGGACAATTGGTTTGGAAACGTCACCGTCTTTCACATTACAACCTCAGCAGCAGTTTCCGTGCAAAGACATCCCTCTTCACTATATACCCAAATAGGTCCACTGAGGTTTATTTCTGGACACTGAAAGCAGCAAAATCCACAGTAATCAAGAACATATAAGACAGATGTCATCTACTTAAGAGCAGGGAGTTTTTGTGGATCACGGACACCATGTGGGAAAACAAGAAGATATTTTGGAGATGTCAGTTTCCTCTTTAACTTTCACTTTCGGATACAATTCCTGGAATGCCAGTATTAACCCTTTAAATACATTTTGTGGGTTTATTGTTAAGAGAATCTTTAAATAAATTTCAGATAAAAAAATAAAATAAAAAAATAAAATAAAAATCACAATAGTATTTCCAATGCAATAGAAATGAGTGAATAAATTATTTTTATGCAGGTATTCTTCACACAATAACAGTCCAATGATCCATGAGAGAGAGAGAGAGAGAGAGAGAGAGAGAGAGAGAGAGAGAGAGAGAGAGAGAGAGAGAGAGAGAGAGAGAGAGAGAGAGAATTTTTTTGCAGTTATTCTCCACAATAACAGTCCTATGACGATCGATCGATCGATCGATGGATGGATGGATGGATGGATGGATATATTTTTGCAAGTATTCTCCATACAATAACTGTCTCCTGACTTTTAGGAATGAATGAATGATTTACATAAGCTATAAAAAAGAGCTATATTTTTCAGAATATTCATAAAAATAATTTATAAAAATTTACACATTTAAAGCGTGTTTGTTCCACTGACTAAAAATAGCTATACAGGTTTAGAACACCAATTATGACAGACTTTATTTTTTATTTTTGGGGGTGTCAATTCTCTGCAGATTACCTTAAAATAACATTACATGGAATATGATATCAGTCAGGTGCGGAGTATATTCTCCTTTATGGAAACGGAAGACTGCCTTTTCCCTCCTGAATGACCTTTACATGATAAAAACAACTCTTCTAAAGGGATGAAAGTTTTATTTTTAATAAGCTTGTCTGATGCTGTTTCAGATTTCACCCCAGCTGTCTCCTCTTTCCCGCTCAGCTGGTTAAAATACTTCCCTATCTGGCCAGCTTGGAAACTGCGCTGAAAACGGGACACACCGCGTTTAAAAACAGCCAGCGAGTCTCAAACAGATATTGCCCCTTTCAAACCCACACACAATCCAATACTCACTCTCTCTCTCTTAACAGCTGTCCAACATTGCAGTCAGCAGCTGTCTGAACTGACACACACTTAGCTAAGGTCAACATGGTGTTTTCCTCTTACACACACACACACACACACACACACACACACACACACACACACACACACACCACACACACCACACACACACACACACACACACACACCACACACACACACACACACTATAATGGGAAATCCCATGGTGGGACAGACATCATTGACCCTTGTGAAAGCAAAGACACATGTCCTCATGTCCATAGACTTCCCAGTCTTTCATTTGGCCGTATTGCTTAAATGCTTAAAACAGATGCTAGTAGATCACAGATCAAACTGATACTTTGTGTTTTATCACAATGTGCAAAGTCTTTTGAAAGCCATTCTTTGGTGACAAATTCGGTGTACAAACAGAATTGCGTAGATTCAGATTAGTCAAATATTTTAATATAATGACCACTAAACTCGATCCAATCTCTTATTCTAGTCTGACCCAATCAATCTTTCAATATTATTTTAGCAATAATATGCAGTTTACTGTTCATTATCCCTTGCAAAACTTTAAGATATAACATAGTAACCGACGAATCACATCGGTAGAGGTATATTACACCCATAGTAGTACAATAATTGCATTTATGATTTTTGAAGAAATTTTGTATGGTCTCACCACCCATTGGCCACAGGGGGCCTTGAATATTTTTATTATGTTGAACAGCTGTGATCTAAATATAAAGAGCCACATTCTACATTCAGGAAACTGAGAGAGAGGGAGTCTGTTTGTGTACACATTTCTTGATTCCCTCCAATCGGTTTCCTTGATAGAAGCCTTTACCTTGCACATTATCACATAGCACATTTCACTAGGAAACTCATTTTTTTTTGGTTTTGACTAGGCTGTCAATTTAAAGTGTTCATGTATTATAATTAATTACATAAAATAATGTCAAAATTAATAATTAAAAATAGACAACAGATGTAGTTCCAAATGCAACATAATTCAAACAATCAAATAAATGGTTTAAAAATTTTACATTAAAAATCAATTTGTAAAATTGACATTGGAAGCACTAAATTGCACGAATATATGAAATTAATTAGAATAATTAATCAGCATAAAATGTCAGCTTACACATTTTTAGCAAATCAGAAATCTGATACATTTTTGAAGAGCAGTATTTTGGAGAGAATTTGTGTGGATGAAGTTAGCAAAAGTTAGCAATACAGCAAAAATGAATTCCAACACATTTAAAGCATCTTGAAGAGTAAGTAAGCAGGTAAATTAATAAATAAATAAATTCATTAAATTGCCTGGTACCAGAAGCTGAAGCCACAAGTCTCTTCTCGCATCTGCTTCACCATTCACCGCAACTGAAATTTGAACATATTAACAGCTCAAGGGCTTCATGAAAACTGCACAGAAACTGTGCTCGTACTAAAGAGTACAGCTGCAGCTAATTCAAATATCACCAGCAATATGAATAAATCTCCAATAGGGTTCTCACTTCACTGAAGTGTGGGATATGAAATGTACTTCTATTGCCATAGATGATCAGCCATGCATCTATAACCCAGTAAAAACATTCAACTGTTCGTTATGAGTTCAAAGTAGTTGCATTGAGGATGAATCATATTTAAATAAGTTTCTAAATGAAGTCTGAGGATCAGGTGTCTTACAGTAACTGCTTGATAGTGCTTGTCATCTTTATGCGCAGTATGCGGTCAGCGTATGGACTGCGGGTGGTCTGTGGGCGTGCGACCACAAACAACAACAAAAATGTAATTCAGGTCTCTTTGTTCAGACCTTCAAAAAGAGTTCCGCTGGCTTTGTTGTTACTGTAGACAAGGTGAGAAGTTGTGGTGACAATGACAGCAGTCAGCCTGCACACACCGAAGAGGATGCTTGATAAAGTAGTGCCGGAACTGATGTGTGTGTATGTCCGGCCTGTGCACGGCAGGACGATGCACGGGTAAACAGGTTCTCAGTCGGGTCCTTGGTGTTGTAGTGACTCTCACAGCAGCAGCTGGTTCCGTGTATTGTTCTGGACGGAGAGAGAAAGCGTCACTGCCGACCGTGTGACATCTCTCTTGGGTTGTCCCCCACATGACCTGGAGAGACATCACCTTCCCCTCTCACACACCATTAATCTCAATACATCAGATCCTCTGCCAATGCTTCCAATTAGATGCCATTTACATTTCCATGGCAACTCGATATAAATACAAAACAGGGAAGGATAGTTGAGGTCATATAGTGTCCCATACTGTCACGTTGCAGCAAGGAGAGTTGAGTAGGGGATCTTTTGCAGCAGTTTAAGGGTGTGTTCACACTTGATGTTCGGTTCATTTGGTCCGGACCAAAAAAAAAAACATTTAGTCCTTGTCCACTTAGCGTTCACATTGGTATTTTAACACCCAACCTAAAGGCATAGGGATATGTTCACAACCTGATTGGTCGGCTTTTATTACGTATATTTTACGTAACTTACCGAACATCCAAAACAATGCTGTGTGCTGGGATAAATGCACTTTTTTGTATGTGCGTAGCCTACTTATGATGGTATTTTGACCAGCTTAGAACTTGTCAAGAGCAAGGTTATAATCGTTAACGAAAACGAACGAAAAAAACGAAAACTAGGTGGGAAAAAACATTGTCGTTAACTGAAATAAAAATAAAAACGAGGCATTACAAAAAAACGATAACTAACTAAAACTGTAATGTGTGTTTGGCAAAACTAACTAAAATAAAATAAAATTATAGAGCAAATGTCTTTAGTTTTCGTCTTTGTCAATGTCTTTAATTTGTTAACGCTATTCAAAACACGCAGTGTATTCGTTCAGCTGCATTTCCTTTCCCTGCTCTCCCTCTGTCTTTCTGTCACATGCACGCGCGCGCACACACACACACACACACACACACACACACACACACACGCACACACAGCCCCTCCCCTCCGTGCACTCCGCGTCTCCATGAAAACGAGGGTTCGACGTCGAAAGCAAGTTCGCTAAAGGTTGGTATCTCGTGAACACCTTTACACAATCACACATTAAAAAGTGGTGTAAACATATTTTAAATTCTGATGACATTATTGTCAGTGTGTTAATGTCGACCCGAGAAGCGATTGCGCCTTCTTTAGAAAGTTAACTATTCGCAAATCTGAGGTAAAATGCACTTGGGTTGTCTATGTCAAATAGGCCTATATATAAGCTGTGAATGTGATTCAAATATTAAATAATGTTATATCATTATTTTACTCTTACACTGAATGTTTGCTGCTTCAATACAGATGAGTAGCCGGCCCGGCATTAATTTTTTGGCCCGCGTCATGCAAAAGATCATAAAAAGAGCACTTTTTATTTTATTTTTAGTTCAAAGGTTGTGCGAATATTAGACAGTGTGACTTAGGCCTATATGTAGCCTATATGTTTACTACCGCGGAGTCGGACGCTTTGGATAATCCGTGGGTCAATTAGCTACTTGATATCTCCGAAATGTAACAGTTACCATTAACTTGCTAAGTGCAACAAATAGCGAAACAAGCGGTAAAGCTGTCAGTTTGTGTGCTACGCAGAGCTCGTGCATTCAGAGCTGCGCACTTTCAATTGCGTAATTAAAATATCACACTTTAATTATTTATAGCTCATAACTTATAAAAAATAAAATAAAACAAGGTGTTATTACTATAAGACGAATGATAGACAGCTATACAGCGCGCGAGGACTGAATTGAGCTCTCTTTCGCGTCTGAATGGACAAATACACAACATTATGTCTAAATGTCCGTTTTGGAGAGTATTCACGTAAACACAGTCAGTTATGTCTTTACAGAACATACAGTTGTGAGAATATCGGATGTGCATCAGTGCAAATGGATCTGCACTCGGTCTTAAAGTGACAGTGCATAATAAACCTAATGCCATCTGTGCACTTAATATTAATCAAACAACAAAATAAAAAGAGAAAAGAATTCACTGCTCTTTAATGAGAAATAGCCTGTATTTGCTCAATGATTTTTTTCATGTATTTTGAGATTTTTAATACTCAGAGTATTATTTTTGTGTTAATACTTTTTTAATCTACTTTTTTGTTCCAGATTTTTTTCATTTTTATTTTCATATTCAGTATTACTTTAAATCGGACAAAGACTAGCAATACTTACCTTGCAAGGAGGTTTTTAATACTCTGTTTGGGTATGAACTCTTTTTTTGATTAATTTTAATAATTAATATTGCTAGAAAACTGTTAATCCACTTTTTTGTTCCAGATTTTGTTTCACGTTCAGTATTAGCCTACTTTAAATAGGACAAAGACTAGCAAGACCTAGCAATAAACTGCATTTCTAAATAAGTAAGAAATATTGTGTATGTCGTCTTTAGTCTATTTGCTATTTAGTTTTTTTTCCTGGCACACGCCACTTACACATTTTGCACTTTACTGCGGAGTCTTGTGTAGACTGTTTACATATTTGTGCCCATATGTACATTTTATGTACTGGTTTTATTGTTGAATAGATATTTCTAAAATTGTAGGATGTTTTTGTTGAGTTATTATTACACAATTCTTTTTTTGACCTTTTTGAATCTTGCCCCTGACAAATAACCCAAAATCCAAAAAAAGACTAAAACTAACACTAAAACTAATAAAAACTAAACTAAAACTAAGCATTTTCAAAAAATAAAAACTAAACTAAACTAGCAAACCCACTTTAAAAACTAATTAAAACTAAACTGAATTTGAAAACAAAAATTAAAAACGAAATAAAAATAAAAACTAATGAAAAATGCAAAACTATAATAACCTTGGTCAAGAGCAGCTTATAAAATGTGTGAAGAAAGAGTCAAAACAGCAGCAGGAATCCCTCTGTCTCACACACACACACAAAGATCTGCTGTGTGGTTATGATGCCTGTACCGAACTTTGATAGGTAACATCGCGACTATGAAGAGAGAAAGAAAAAAGGTATGCTTGAGCATTCTTTAGGGTTGCATCTTGATGTCATGTCCCGTTTTTGGTTCGTTTACATTTCTTTGGTCCTTGTTGCGGTCATATCTCATTCAAACTTATCAGAGTTAGTTTGGAAGCGGACCGAGACCCATCTTTTCAGCTGTCTCGGTCGGCTAGTGTTCAGAAGGCAGCATTCACACCAATTCAAATGAACCGCACTAACAGAGCAGTCGCACCAGGGTTGATTTTAATCAAACATGCCAAGTGTAAACACACCCTTATTGAACAAAGATAATACTAACAGGTAAATCAAAGCAAAATGCAATGTAACAGATTTGTTAAACAAAGAAATTAACCGACAACTCAAGACAGAAACACAGGGCAATATATATAGCAATGACCAACCAAACAAGACACAGGTGAAGAACATAACCAGAGAAACAATCAGTAACTAAGGAAACTCAGGGCAACAGGAACTGAACACATGCAAACAAGGAAATACAAAGAAAAAGTCCATGAAAACAAAACCTAAACCGAAACGTGACACATTGTAAGCAACATTTACAATTATTTACAATCTAATTTGTGCAAAGAAAATAACATTTCTATCCCCATATATATTCACCCCCTTGACCTAACTGTTTCTTTATATTAATATTGTAATTTTAAAAAGTACAGATACATGAAATACTTTTAATAAGCAAGGATGTATAAATTGAAAAAGTTCAAAAGTGGCAGTAAACACATTTCTAATGAAGATTTCCATTTCAAACTGTATCTTAATCAAAGAATAATTTAAAAATGTATCACGGTTTCCACAAAAAATATTACAAAGCACAACGTTTTTTAAAATTGTTATTAATAAGAAATGTTTCTTAAAGGATTAGTTCACTTTTTAAAAAACTTTTGCTGATAATTTACTCACCCCCATGTCATCCAAGATGTCCTTGTCTTTCTTTCTTCAGTCGAAAAGAAATTAATGATTTTGATGAAAACATTCCAGGATTTTTCTCCATATAATGGACTTCAATAGTGGCCAAAACGGTTCAAGGTCCAAATGAGTTTTCAGTGCAGCTTCAAATGACTTCAAATGACAAATGACGACACCAGACGATGAATAAGGGTCTTATCTAGCGAAACGATGCACCATTTCGAAAATAAATAAAACAGTTAAAGTATTATTAGCACAAATGCTCGCCTTGTTCTGTCCTGAGATGCGTGTTCGTTATTCTCCTGTTCGAACTCGTTCATTAAAACGAACAAATCTTTTTTCGAGTCATTATATTCATTCAACGAACGAAATGACTCGAAAAAAGATTTGTTCATTTTGAACGAGTCTTTTTTCGAGTCATTTTGTTCATTCAACGAACGAAATGACTCGAAAAAAGATTTGTTCATTTTAATGAACTAGTGCGAACAGGAGATTCACGAACGTGCATCTCAGGACAGAACAAGGCGAGCATTCGTGCTAATAATACTTTAACTGTTTTATTTATTTTCGAAATGGTGCATCGTTTCGCTAGATAAGACCCTTATTCATCGTCTGGTATCGTCATTTGTCATTTGAAGTCATTTGAAGCTGCACTGAAAACTCATTTGGACCTTGAACCGTTTTGGCCACTATTGAAGTCCATTATATGGAGAAAAATCCTGGAATGTTTTCATCAAAATCATTAATTTCTTTTCGACTGAAGAAAGAAAGACATGGACATCTTGGATGACATGGGGGTGAGTAAATTATCAGCAAAAGTTTTTTAAAAAGTGAACTAATCCTTTAAGCTCCTTAGCATGTGACACTGAAGACTGGAGTAATGATGCTCAAAATTCAGCTTTACCATCAGAGGAATGAATAACATGTTTAAACATTAAAATAGAAAAGTTATTTTAAATTGCAATAGTAAAAAAAAAATACTGTATTTTTAATTAATTAATGCAGACTTGATGAGCGTAAAAAAATTCTTTAAAAATAATTTTAAAAAAATCTAACCAACTCCAAATCTTTGAACATAAGGGTTTATATTGATCATCTTTGGTGCTAAATAGCGTGGCTATGCACCAGACCAGATCTAACCAGCCTGGACTAGCATGGAAAATGCTGATCTAAGCAGGTCTCAATGGCAGGGTGTGTGGCCTTGTATATAATTTGGAAAGGCTTATCATGGAAAGATGTCGATACACATGGGAAAATATGCAACAACCACAAAAATAAACACACTTGGCACGTTCTTTATGTGACACGGCTTTTAACAAGGTACCCGATTCCTGATTACTTGTTAACTCTCACTTTCTTCCGAGAGGCATCTTTGCAGCTGTCCAGACCGCTTCTTTTCTCAGGTACAGATCCTGTTTCATCCTCTATAGCAAAAATAGGCAAAAACAACTTGGCTCATAGATAAAGAGCTCTGTATGTGCATGCCGGGGGTCTTGTTACTGTATGTCTTGTTACTGTATCTCACTTAGAGGCTCAACCTCATCATTAAACCCATAGGACCATTAAAGTAGTCTGATGAGAACAATGAAATATTCGAAGCCCTCTTGCCCTGCGGTTTTAGCAAAGGTCAACGGCTGTCTATCAGGAACGGCTTAATGGCAATTGTGTTTACAGGCATATCAGATGTATCCACTCACCCCAAATCTATCAATGGAAGACTGAGTGAGAAGTTCAGAGCTTTCAGGAGGCTGTAAATCACACGTTGCTATCCGCGTGGATTATGACCTCATAACTGTAGTAGCGCTGGGAGGTAAACCAAAACAAGCCAACACACGGAGATGACAGAGGTATTCAGGGGAAGTGCCCGTGCTGGCAACTTTACACTTTCAGTTCAGTTGCATGTATTAAAGGCAAAGTGTGTAATTTCCACTCATAAATAATGTTCAAGCAGGTTTCCCAAAAACCAACCTTGGCTACCTAAACAGATGGTACCATCCCAAACTCATGCCATTGGCATTACTCAATGTTGCTGTGCTTTTGGTCTCCAACTAACTATATACAGTATATATATATACTTATGATAGTACCACTTTATGGTAGAATATACCCAAGAATGGTTTACTTACAGTGGTCTCTGCTGGGATAGAGGTATTTTAACTTATTGAAAAAAATTACGTCACCTTGAAGCAAGAGAAGTAAAATCATTATAGAAAAGAAGACCATGCGCTTAATGCTTTTCAATTGTTTTTGGTACTATATGAGAAATTGTTGTCATTTTCAAATATAGCAAAATCGAGTTAAGCAAATTTATTTTTTGAAATACCACTGTAGAAATTGTAATATAAGGTTAACTGGGACAGAGTGAGCAGTATTCGCTTGCTCATGTGATTTTAATAATCCACAACCATGTGTTTGAGCTAACACTAAAACTTTAAAAACAAGGTAATTAGGTTACATAGATAAAACTAACAATTACATTTTTAGAGCATTTAATAGTCTTAGTTAATTTGTACACACATACCATTTAAAAGATTTTTTAATGTTTTTGAAAGAATTCTTATTCCCATCAAGGCATAATTTATTCAAAAATACAGTAAAAACAGTAATATTATGAAATTATAATATAATATATTCCTGTGAGGAATTTTCAACATCATTACTCCAGTCTTCAGTGTCACATGATCCTTCAGAAATCATTCTAATATACTGACTTTATGTTCAAGTAATATTATACATTATTTTCAGGATTCGTATAGAAGGTTCAAAAGTACAGCATTTATTTGAAAATGAATGCCATTATCAATGTCTTTACTGTCATTTTATCCATTTAATGCATCCTTGGGGTATAAAAAAAGCATTGATTTATTTAAAATACAAAAAGTAGTGTATAGGCCTATTAATACATGTTTAATATATCAAGTTGTATAAAAAAGATCAGTTAATGTATTTGTAAAATTAAAATGAACGGTTACTAACTTAACTTAGCGGTGCCACCCAGGCATTTAGGCTCTAGCTAGAAATGCCAGCGACGCTGGCTAAGCACTTCCTAAGCGTTCGTCTAAAATGGGACATATTCACGGAATACGATCGCTTGGCCCATAATATGGAAACTACAAAGACACAAACAAATGGAAATAAACATGATCTCATACAAGCATTACTAACACTCATTACTCTATTTCAAACTAGGCCTCTCTTCTATCTCTTCACTGTACAGCTTGGGTTTTAGCACATGCCTCAGCAAATTGTGTTGTGTTGCGTTGTCTTGAGTTACACGGAGCACAAGTCGACGGAAAGAATACGAGATGAAGACATTTGATACAAAAGAGGCGCTCGGAAAGAAGTCTTGCGATCATGCCAATGGACCTGTGAGCTCCACTGACTAAAGATGTAAAGAAATTTCTTATCCGGTGTGTGTGTGTGTGTTTAATTCTCATGGCAGGAATAATTTCACACCAACTCCTGGCCTGTCGTTTCTGACTCCCCCCTCCTCTTCTCCCAGTTTCCGCAGAGGTCTTTTTTTAAAAGCTTTTTGCTTCCTAAAAGCACCGCAGACCGCATGGGAAATTCCTCTCCTTTTCCCTCCATACAGGGGCCTGACCGCATCCAGTCAATAAAATGAAATCCTCTCTTTTTTTTTTTCCTCTCGACACACGGACTTTGTAAACACACTTTTCATTCATTCATTCATTCATTCCACTGCGCACACACACACACACACAAAGACCATCTCACTGACACATAATAAGACACTTTCCTCAAATAGGGTACAAGTTATGGTCACATTAATGTTGTACTATTTTAAACAATAGGCACAAATTTGATGTGGTCTATATAATGGATAAACATTTATCTAACATAGGATTCATCTTTTATAAACCCATCAAATGCCTGTATCACACCATAAAATTGTGATTTTGGCCTGTGCAACCTCTGAACCTAAAGTCTATGCAGCAATTAAAATCATAAAACAACATCATAATTTGGACATAATCTGTTGAATTGACATTTCATTGACATTACACCCCTATTCATGGAGAAAGTTTTGTCATTTTTTTTTTTCAGAACACTGATACTTGAAGAGGAAGAATGCCCTTGGTACTGGACTGAGCGTTTAAATCAGATCTGATTCTTTTTTCCTTTCACACACACCACATAACCCCATACCCTGTCTTTAACCATTAGGTCACTTATTGAAAAATTCTTTTAAAAGTTCTTGGTGACTCTCTCACTCATATTCCTTCCTTTTTTGGGGGGCCATAGATGCATATCCTTCCAACACCCCATCCACTTTTTCTATATTACTTCTCGTTTCGTTGTTCTAGGCTGCCCTCTTTGTTAACTTTCTTTCCGATAAAACACTATCGTTGTGTTGGTGTCAAGATTTCTGACCCATTTGACATTAAGGACAAGCTGTTGTTGTTGTTTTTGGTACTAGATGAGGAATTGTTGTCACGGAGTAGTGTTGCAGTTTGTAAGTATCTCTGTAATAAGAGCCATTGCCTGAAAGCCACAGCACTTAACAACCACACCACAACTGATACGTTCATAAAGCTTCCAGATATTTCGTAATGGGTTGAGGGAATATAACAACACATTTGGATTTGGATCCATGCCTTGTGGGCTTTAAATCCACCAGGATGGTTAGAAAATCTTAGCTTCGTGATCGGAGAAACCTGTTACGTGATACTGCATCAAGAAGGGAGTTAACAGCAGACAGACTACATGAATATCCAAGACGTTTGGATTTTTTCCGTGTAAACTTTTGCACTCCTCTTGCAACCTCTTCTTGACCTGTTCCCTCAAAAACAAACAAGTGTTTAAAAAGGCGCATCTGTACACAAAAAGAATAAATTCTAAAACAGTTCAGCCTTTTAATAAAATATTAGCACACAAATGGATAAAATAAACTTCCCATTTTACAAATTTAAGTACAAAAATTATTAGGAATTGTGTTGCACTGCCTCATTTTATTAAGTAAACTTTAAAGCAACAAAAATCTATTTCATCAAGTGTATATTCCCCAAGTCTCCATATACCTCCCACATGGCAGCTGACGTGGAGTTACCTTTCGATGCAGCCTTAGATATTGTTCTAAGTAGTTTAGAACGCAATAGATAAATCTCTGACCCATCGTCTTCTTCCTCGTCTAATTTCTGTCGCTCTACATTCGTCATCTGGTATAATTGAAACGATTGGCTATGAGCTACGTACAGGCGCATTTGATAGACATTCGTAGCACCCAATAAACGGCTCTGGGCATTCGTAAACCACGCCTCAAATACGAGAAAATGAACATGTGGTTCCCAGACCCACGTCTACACTGAAATTCATCACAATTAATCAAAAACAACCTGGGACAACATGTCACTCATATGAGATTGCAGCAATAGCAAACGACAACGATTCAATCGATCTCCAATGGACAAAATCACTGTCCTCTTTTTTTTTGTAACCGGTCCATTTCGTCTGCTTAAAGGGATGTGTATTCAGACAGACATGGACAGCTGCACTACCTGGATGGCATACACAAGCATTGAATGACACAATGATTTGGCACACATGCATTATCACGTACACCTAGTAAAAAACAGGGCATATGCCAAGATTAGACAGAAGAATATGATGAGTACTTCTGTGCCAGAAAATGTCTATCAGTGGCGTCCTAAGTCAACATGAGGGCAGTTGCAAGAAAGGGATGGGAAGAGTTGGCATGGATAGACGTCAAGGCCTAACTAGGGCCTTGATGGTCTCAAGGCTTATTTCCTTCATTATCCCAATTACAGATCAATCCTTTCATCAAGAAGAAGGGTAGGGCACATTGGAAGCCCCCAAAGGAAACGGTTTGGGGCTGATCCAAGAACAAGCTTTCATTTCGCTCGGTTATATCATCTGGCTTATTTCAGCTAATAATTGTGTAATTATATCACATGTTTTAGGAGCTGTAATCGGTGGCCAAAATGACGAGGATCAAGTCTTGTGGTTTGACTGAGTGAGCAAGCCAAAAAACATTCATAAATGTGCGTTTGTGTGTGTGTATTTCAGCCATGCACCTGCTACAGCTGCTGTAAGAAAGATCTGCTGGTCCGTTTCATCCCGGCCTGCATCGCCCACCGCAGAAAGAGTGTAGACCAGCGGGGAAAGAAAGAGTTAGACCAAATTAAGGTTTGTTTCGTTAACATAGTTCAATTAACCCTTGCTGGTAGGTGTTGTGATACAGAACCTGGAACAAAAAAGCATATTCTTTCATTTGAAAAAAGCCAGTTTTATTGGTGAATTATAAAAAAGATAATATTCGTTTTATACAAATATTAATATATTTGTTTTATAATACTTTCATATTATATTATACTTGCATATAGTATACACTACTGTTCAGAGGTTTGTGGTTGGTAAGATATTTTTATATTTTTGAAAGAAGTATCTTATGCTCACCATTTATTTGCAACCGTGTATCACATGAAATACGTTCTGAGGAAACTATTTTGCAAATCGAAATTACGTTACATGCCAACATATAAGCAGTGCTATTACGTTGGTCCTTAACCTAATCTATTGCAGTGCTATTACGTTTGTCCTGAACATAATACATCCAAAGCAGGTTTCTTTTCACACGTAGCAGCACAACGTAATTTATTTACGTATGAACAAATCTACCGACGTAGAAATTTGTACGTATTACTATTTATGCATAATCGTGGTATTAATGTTTTGACTATTGCATTCAACTGTCTTATCAATTAAGTTTTCATTCGCATTTATTAATATAATAGGCCTACGTTACTTGTAAATATTAACATTTCGCTCTGTGCCTTCTGCAGCAAACTCGTTTCTGAGGACTAGCCTGCGTGATTAAAAAGGAATACACTTTTAATCTTAAAAATACCTTGTTTAATCGTTTAACAATTTTGTAGTATTTATAGTGTATTTACACAAAAAGCATTTTCTCCAATAAAAAACAACATTACTGATACATTCACAAAAGACATACATTTTATTAGCTTGATGTAATCCAAATCCTAGAATCCATACGTTGTTTGCAAGAAACAGATCCAAATTCAGCCTTTTATCCAGCGATCTTCATCTTCATTTCTCAGCAGCGACGCAAACGTCAAATCTATCCTGCGCTGGTGATGAATTCAAATTCAAAAAATTGCGCCTTCAAGAAGCGTTACGACATGTTTTACGGCCGTGATATCAAACGCTAATTGGCTCTCGCCTGCTTCGTCACAGATTGCGACATGCCGTGTTTCAGTCGGTGTAGTACATTTGAAATGGAGAAGCGCGCGCGTCTTCAGAGAGCGAACCGAACCGAGCGAACCAAAATCGGATTAACATTTTCATGGATTAACGTTAATAACTTAAATTCTGATCTGTACCTCATATCATACACAACTACTATAATACTGCCAGAGAGGACTGCGACTGCAACGCATCATCATGTGGACTTTTGGTAATGTTAACGTTACCGGTTTTGATATTTTCGCAATAAATAAAATATTGTGAAATGTATAACTTGTCTGTCTGTTATGTTTTTTTTCTTCATAATTGTGTTAGCCTACGTAGTTTTAAGGAATGGTTATGGGTAGGTTTAGGGGTAGGAGCAGGTTAGTGGCTCAAAATATATTTTAATGATATTGTTAATAAAACTGCCATTTACGTACATCTCTGTCCAAGTGTTTTTATCCTTTTTATATTCTGTTTTCTGTCTTTGAAAATAACGTATTAATACCTACATATTAACAATGAGACCAGGCTGCTATATTAGCAGTGGTGGAATGTAACGAAGTAAAAATACTTCGTTACTTTACTTAAGTACATTTTTCACGTATCTGTACTTTACTTAAGTAGAATCAATAGTGCATACTTTTTACTTTTACTTCGTTACATTTTGCAGAAATTATTATACTTTCTACTCCATTACATTTCTACAACTTTCTGTTACATTTTCGTTACATTTTCTGAACAGTTTTCCTGCCAAAACGTCATCCTGACCGTCCGTTCGTCGCACGTTTGTCTCACCAGTCAGTGAAGTTTGGTTGCCATATCAACCCGGTCACACTAAATGCGTCTCTATCCGGTTGTTAAGTCGTGACGTAAGCGCTCTCCGATAATACTGTTTCCGGGTCCAAAGGCCCGGTCCTCTCTACCCCCCTACCGCTTTCGCTGGAGTTTTAACGTGTTCCCGTGTTGTTTAAATAGATCGGAGTTAAAAAAAAACAAGTGACATTTAACTGTCATCTACCGCTTTCCCTGTGACGAGAAAGATAAGAGAAAAATGGCGGCAGTTGATTAGGTAAGTTACAAATCTTAAACGAATGAAGAAACTTTGGCGCCAGTGGGTGCTATCCCTTAATCCCTAGTAACACCCACTGGCACTGAAGCGAAAAAAGCCCTTTAAAAAAAGGTTTTATGTAGTCTAGGATCTGAAAGACGAGCGGAGCGCTTGGGCCCGGAAGAGGCTAAACATCACGCGTGACGTCAGACTTAACAACCGAATAGCACGCAGTGTTTATCGTGCAATTTATAGACGGTTTTAACGGCAACAACATAAACAAACGTTTGTGGCCCAAACTTAACTTCCGGTTGAATCAATAACAACAGAGTTCATCTGTAGAAACACGCAAATTACATTAGTTAGCAAGTATGTCTAGTCAGTATTATTTGGGACTAATAAAAGAAAACTGAAAGGCAAGGAACGAGACATTACGGATGTCGTATATGGGAACTCTCTCTCATCCTTCACTTCCGCTGAAATCTTATTGGCTAACGCCAGCAACGCTGGCCAATTGACGCAAATATGCAAATACTGAAACCCCGTTGCAATATAATGCAAGTGCAGCGTCAATTCCTCCTCAGAATCGAACAGAACGCCAAATCAATAGCGAACACGGCGGCGAGCGTAATGTCTCGTTCCTTGCCTTTCAGGGAACCGAGGTTACGAAAGTAACCGGAGACGTTCCCTTTCAAGGCTACGGAACTTCGACATTACGGATGTCGTATATGGGAACTGTATAGAATCCCGCCGTGGAAGCAAGCAAACCACACAACAGAACCAATACAAAACCCCGGCACCGCCCCCCCAGAATGCCAGCATTGTGATAGGACGAGACTGGCCAATAGCGAGCCTCTAACCTCTGATAGGTCCAAGGGGACGAATCACAAACTCACAAAAACACTGCCAGAATTTGCATATCCCGAGCAGTATAACCGGGGGAAGTCTGCAGCTGCACTGTAGACCAACAGGGCAACAACAACAGTAAAATAAGGCCAAAGCATAGTGGTGACAACAGTCTTAATACACATAAGCACACAGAACAACTCATGAGCAAAGCGCAGAGAGCTCTAAATGCTGTGCAAGAATTCAACTCACCGAAAGCACTTGAGACGCCACAGAGGGTAAATCCAACTTGTAAAACCTGGCGAACGTATTCTGAGAAGACCAGCCAGCCGCAAGACATAAATCCTGAATAGACATACCCTTAGTCCAGGCCCACGAAGAGGCGATCGCCTGGTCGAATGGGCCTTAACATTGAGGGGGCATTCCTTTCCCATACAGTCATGAGCCAAAACAATAGCGTCCACAATCCAGTGAGCAAGCCTCTGTTTAGAGACTCCCCGTCCCTTATTGCATCCACCAAAGCACACAAATAGCTGGTCCGAGCTTCGGAAAGCAGCCGAGCGAGAGATGTACTCCCGGAGCGCTCTGACTGGGCAGATAGCACTTTGAGCATCCGAACCTAGAGAGGTCGATGGCTCAACAGACAGGGCAGGCAAAGAAACAATCTGCGCCCTGAACTGGGTATTGAGCGATTTAGGGACATAACCCGGCCTCGGTCTGAGAGTCACGTTACAGTTTCCGGGTCCAAAGCGAATACAGTCTTCGCTGACAGAGAAAGCCTGTAAATCCCCAACCCGCTTCGCCGAAGCGAGGAGCGAGAAGCAGCGCCGTTTTAATCGAAAGCTCCTTAACTGCAATCACCACTAAGGGTTCAAGGGGGGCCGTGACAAAGCTTCCAAGACCAAAGTCAAATCCCAAGGCGGCACGAAAGGCGGCCGTGCAGGGCATAATCTCCTAGCTCCTTTAAGGAACCGAGTCACCAACGCATGTCTACCGATAGACTGTCCATCAACAGGCGGGTGAAACGCAGCAATAGCAGCTACGTATACCTTCAGGGTGGATGGCAGGCTCCCTTCGTCCATTCTGTACTGAAGGAAGCGTAGAATATCCGACACCGAGCAGTTCGCTGGGTCTAAACCGATATCCTGACACCATTTAGAGAAAAGACCCCACTTCAGAGTGTACAGGCGCCGGGTAGACGGGGCTCGCGCTTCCGCGATGGTATTTTGAACCCGCGAATGAAGCACATGGATCCCGCTCAGCGTCCCTGCAGCGGCCACACATGGAGCCTCCACAGCCCGGGGCTGGGATGCCAAATCGATCCGCTCGCCTGAGACAGTAGGTCCTTCCTGAGCGGAATTTCCCACGGTTGCTCCGTTAGTAACTCCACCAAGTCCGCGAACCAGGGCTGATTCAGCCAGTACGGGGCCACTAGAGTCACCGCCGCCTTTTCCTCCCTGATTTTGCACAACACCATGGGCAAAATTTTCACCGGAGGAAAGGCATAGAGACGGGCTTTCGGCCATCGCGCAGTTAGCGCGTCCATCTCCCGGGGGGAACGGGACAGCGAGAAAAAACATCCGACAATGCGCGTTCTCGCTCGTCGCGAAGAGGTCGATCTCCGCTCTGCCGAAACGATCCCATATCAGTTGAACCGTCCCGGGGTGAAGCCTCCATTCCCCTTGAGGAATCCCGTTCCTCGAGAGCATATCCGCCCCCCGATTTAGAACACGGGGATGTGTGTCGCTCTCACCGAGAGAAAGAACCGATCCGCCCACAGCAGGAGAGATTCCGCCTGCTTGAATAGGTCCCTGGAATGCAAACCGCCTTGGCGATTGATATAAGAGACCACAGAAGTGTTGTCGGTTCGAATCAACACATGCCGCTGTTCCAGTCGAGACCGGAAAACTTTTAGGGCTAGAGAGACCGCTTCCAGTTCCAAGCGATTTATGTGCCACTCCATCTGCCTCTCCGACCACCGACCGGAGGCGGGCTTGCCCAGGCAGACCGCTCCCCACCCGGTGGACGAAGCGTCCGTCAGGACCTCCACGCGTCGCGTCACTATACCCATAGAGACACCTGAACTGTAGAGATCCGGGTTCTTCCACGGGCCCAGGGCACGGGCGCACACACGGTTGACCATAATGCGCTTGCGGCCGGAGTGCCACGCGCTCGGGTTGACGCGCGCTTTCAGCCAGTGCTGAAGCGGTCTCATATGTAGCAGTCCCAGATGACACACTGACGAAGCGGCTGCCATCCGCCCCAGTAGCCTCTGAAACTCTTTCAGAGGGACAAGTCTGCCAGGTCTGAAGAGACCTAGCGAAGAAGTCAGAGCCTCCGCTCGTTCGGGGGAGAGACGCGCTTTCATACTCACTGAGTCCAAGCATACTCCCAGGAATGTGGTAGTTTGGCTCGGTGTGAGCACACTTTTTTGGACGTTTACCCTCAAACCAAGCGTTTTCAAATGGCGAAGTAGGGCTTCCACATGGCCGACCAATGTCTCCCTCGACTGCGCGAGAATCAGCCAGTCGTCCAGATAGTTCAAGACGCGCATCCCGCTCGACCTGAGGGGTGAAAGTGCCGCGTCTACACATTTCGAAAAAGTGCGGGGGGCGAGGGCTAGCCCGAACGGGAGTACCGTGTATTGGTACGCCGCATTCTCGAACGCTTCGCTATCTGGACGTGAAAATAAGCGTCCTCTAGATCCACTGAAGCGAACCAATCCCCGGGGCGAATTTGCGCCAGGATCTGTTTCAGTGTAGTCATCCTGAAAGCGCGCTTGTGAAGCGCTCTGTTGACGGGTCTCAGGTCCAGTATGGGGCGGAGACCCCTCCCTTCTTCGGCACTACAAAGTAGCGGCTGTAGAATCCGTTTCCCCGCTCGCTCGGGGGAACCGGCTCTATCGCTCCCTTGTCGAGTAAACTGCACACTTCCTGCCTCAGTACATGAGCATTTTGGGGCAAAGTTAACGACTGGATTACGCCGCGGAAGCGGGGTGGTCTGCGTTTGAACTGAAGTGTGTACCCGTGTCGAATTACATTCAGCCACCCACGGCGATATGCCCGGAATAGCTTCCCACGCCGTCAGGAAACGACTGAGTGTGGGCCGGTCTAACCCTGCGGTCATCGCCGCTATGTGAGGGCTGGGGATAGACACCTCGCGCTTCCCGCGAGGTGCCTTTATAGTTAATGACCGTGACTCTGCGCTGCTCGAAGACAGGGCGGGTAACACAGTGTGAAGAACAACACACAACATTCACGACATGACTGCACGCGTCGCTCGCCGAACGCAGAGGGACCGCGTGCTCTAGAGCGCGCCGCTTGGAAGCGGGGCCATCCGTGCGCTCTCCTCTCCTCTTGCCCGAGCGGTCAGAACGACTGCTTGGGCCTCGCTGGGGACGCGGCGGGTTTTCTGCGCGGGCTCCTCTGAGCCGGCCTCTTGCTTCCCGCTCCCTGCCACTGCCCGTGTCGGCCTTTACGGGCATCCGGTCCCGGGCGGGAGGCTGGCTGATGTCTGGCCGCAGCCTGGGGCTGGCGCCCCGAGGCGGAAGATGAGCGAGAGCGAGGGCGCTGCGGCGGGGGCGGCGCTCGCCAAGGGATCACATGGCTCATCGCCTTCGCCTTCTTCTGAGTCTCGGAGTACCGCTCGGTGACCTTCTCCACGGCATCTCCGAACAGGCCATCAGGGGAGATCGGTGCGTTTAGCAGCGTCTTCCTGTCCGACTCCTGCACGTCCGATAGGGTGAGCCACAGGTGTCTGTGGAGGACCACCAAATACCCCATCGAGCGGCCAATCGCCTGGGCCGAGCGCTTCGTGGCCAGGAGCGCGAGGTCCGTTGCCGAACGGAGGTCTCGGATGGCGTCAGCGTCGACAGAGGCGGCGCCATCCAGAGATTTCAGTCGCTTGGCCTGCAGCACTTGAAGAACGGCCATAGCGTGTAGTGCAGAAACCGCCTCCCCCGCGGCACCGTAGGCCTTGTTAGCCTGGTGAGCCGTAAACCTGCAAGCTCGGGACGGCAGGCTGCGGTCCGAGCCCAGGGCGGGAGCTGACGGGCAAAGATGTGCAGCGACGGTCTCCTCGACAGGAGGGATGCGGAGGTAGCCGTGGTCCCCCGCCTCGTCCACGGGGGGGAACATGGCCTGGGTCGAAGTGAGGGTGCGCGCCGATTGCGGGCCAACCACGACTTCACCACGTGCTCGTGCACATCAAGAATGAACGGGGTTCCCCTTTTCGAAGCGGCCTGACGGCGGCTCGATTGGAGGAACCACGCGTCCAACTTGCTCTTTGAGGGCTCGTCGGGAGCCTTCCAGGATAAATCCAGTTCCTCGACGGCCTTCGAGAGGATACGGAAGAGCTCTTCCTGCAGATCCGCGGGGGTCTCTTCCGTGGGTGCCAGAGGGGCGGCCTGCTCCGCACCGTAGTCGTTCTCGGAGGCCGACAAGGACATAGAGTCGTCCTCCTCACTCACCCCGAAGGACACGAAGTCAGCAACGTCGCGGGGAGGATGAAACGAAGGGTCCGGAAAACTCACCGGGGGTCGAACCTCGACTCCGCGGTTGGGGGGGCCTGCCAGCGGCTCGGTGGCGGCAGCAGGCCCAATCCCCGCAGCAGCGCGAGCTTCGTCTCGCCTGGCCTTGAGGGCTCGGAGGGGCATGTCCGCACAGAAGTCGCAGGACCCTTCATCCCTGAGGGCCGACTCCGCGTGGGCCAGCCCCATGCACGCGATGCAGAACAGGTGCAGGTCGGGGGGCACTATGGGGCCCGAGCATAGGTTACAGACGGTCGCCATCGGATGCTGGAGACAGTTCAGGTATCTCCGGTGCACCTTCAACGATAGCAAAAAATCCAAGTAGGGTAGTATCAGCTTTCTAGCACACGATTTGAGCGTGAAGAGAGAGATTCTGAGGAGGAATTGACGCTGCACTTGCATTATACTGCAACGGGGTTTCAGTATTTGCATATTTGCGTCAATTGGCCAGCGTTGCTGGCGTTAGCCAATAAGATTTCAGCGGAAGTGAAGGATGAGAGAGAGTTCCCATATACGACATCCGTAATGTCGAAGTTCCGTAGCCTTGAAAGGGAACAGACGTTACTTGGCCAAACTTAAATGTGACACACTAATGCGTGTACACAAGGGGGAGGCGTTCAAGGCAAATCGCAGCTTGGATGCCTATAACTATTTTTATTCCGGAAAAGTAAAAAAAAATCTATCACACACGGATGGAAATACCTGTGTCGTTTATGGGGAAATCGAGGCGGGTCAGATGCTTTCACTCCGCCTGGATCATTGCGATGAAGTTTAACTGCGTTTGTAGTCAGCGCCACATTACATATCAGTTAACTTCGGGCCAGCTCGTAACTCTGGTTACGCGCGTGCGTCCGATGAAACCGTCTATACGCGAAAATTATTTTTTTTACGTGCATATGGTGGGTAGGTTTAGTAGTGGTGTGGGGTGCGTGTGTATTATACGTTTGGTTAGGATTAGTATGGCAAGCCAAGAGGTTCAGAATTACGCCATATTAATCGCGTTTACAGCCAAACGCTGTCAAATACTAGTATTTATAGTAAGCTTGATGTGTGTATTGCCTAATTGCAAGCTTGTTCAGAAATGGTGACAAAAAACTTAAAAAATAAATCCATCATTATTGAACATCATTATAGGAGTAGGCTATTAGGTTGAATGAGTTAGAATGAACTGTTTTATTAATCATTAGAATATACATTAAGAGAAAAAAAAGTTATGCAAGTACTTTTACTTTTAATACTTCAAGTAAATTTAAAATCAGGTACTTTTTACTTTTTACTTAAGTAGGATTGTCATTGTGGTACTTCTACTTTTACTAAAGTAAATATGTCTCTGGTTATTTGTACTTTTACTTAAGTACTGAGATTCAGTACTTCTTCCACCACTGTATATTAGGTTAAGGACCAACGTAATCAATAATGCTATATTAGGTTAAGGACCAACGTAATAGCACTGCTTATATGTTGGCATGTAACGTAATTTCGATTTGCAAAATAGTTTCCTCAGAACGTATTTCATGTGATACAGGGTTGTTTATTTGATCAAAAATACAGTAAAACAGCAATTTTTCAAAATATTATTACAATTTAAATAGCTATTTTTATATATTTAAAAATGTAATTTATTCCTGTGATGGCAAAGCTTAATTTTCAACATCATTTCTCCAGTCTTCAGTGTCACATGATCCCTCAGTAGTCATTATAATATGCTGATATGTTGATCAATGTTGAAAACAGTTCTGCTGCTTAATATTTGTTTTGTGGAAACTGTGATATTTAAAATATAGACCTTTTTGTAACAATGTAAAAGTCTTTTCTGTCACTTTTGATTAATGCTTCCTTGCTATAGAAAGTATTTACAGTATTAATTTCTTTGTAAACACAATATTAATTGTAATTATTAAAATATTATAAGTAAAATTCATAATGATGTAGTCTAACGATTACTGGATTTAGCCTACCACAGCTATTAGTGTTTCGAAAAGAAGATATAAAATATCTGAAAAATAACAAGTCACCAGTTTTTAATAATAATTAAAAAACCATCTGCATGGGTCATTAAAAAAGCTCTTTTGATTGACTCAAAGAAAAAATCCCTATGGAGCTCATGCTATCTCTTGAATTATGCTCAGTTGTCATTTGGTGGTGGCAGAGGAGATTGCCGAGAAAACCACTTTATAAATGTAATGAATTATTATTATTATTATTAGTGACTAGTGAACCTGTTCTATCTTTCAAACACATCATTTTACGCCTCTCTCCCTCTCGTTGTTGTTTATAGCATCCTAAGCTGAGACAGGAAAGAGTTTTTGTGAACAGGATACCCCCTAAACACCACACTCCCTCTCAGCAAATAACTTTAACACTTTGCCTTCCCGTAGCCAAACACAACCACCACACACACTTCCCTTCACACGGGCCTTTCCTTTGCAGAAAAAATAAGGCACAGGTAGGAAAAGCATCCATGCGTGTAGACATAATTAACTCACACTCTATTGGTTCAGGTCCTGAATCACTTTACTATCAGGATTCGGTAAAAATAGAAAGCAAACAGGTCAGCAAACGATATCATTACCACGTACTGTTGTGATGACTGATGCTATATCCCGCTTTCCTTTGCAGACAGAAGGAAGTCTCTTGCTATAAGAACCTCGTAGGAAGTCCGTGTAAACGTGCAGTAATGCCTCGCCACAAGGAAATGATGGTGCTATTCTTTCACCTTTTTGCCAATTTTAGACAGCAGTTTTACAGCATGAAGCAGTTTTTCCACAAAAGGAAGTTCTTTGATTCCAGTAAAAAGGCCACTTACTCAGACTATCATTAAGAGCAAAGGATATGCACACACACACACTCACTCACTATTTATCTCTCTGATGGCTTTTTTCTCTTTCCCTCTCTCTCACACACAAACACACACTCTATTCATTGTCTTTCCCCCAAGGTAGAATGAAATAAGAGGTGAATGGGAGAGAATTGATGAAACCCAATCTGGAAAGAAGACCACCCACTCTCCTTTCACCATCGTCCCCACCGTATTCCAATTCAGGTCATTCACTCTTTTTACTCAGTAGGCATGAATTACCAAACGCACAGATCCACACACACACATACATGCACAAACAGCCCGAAGGGGTGGGGGTGTTGTAACAGGATGTTGTTTGAGCACCATATCCTGTTTTTTCCCTTTTCCCAAGGAGGAACGACACTGCAGGTGCAACGTGGTGATCACCCCACCGCTTCGGCCTCCCCCTCCTTTTTTCCCTCTTCCGAACTCATCTCCCTCCACCATGTGAATGCTCTTTATCATCAAAACACATCTTCTGCTATTTCTAGCACAAACTCACACCAAATCTGTACACAAGGCCATCATATGCACATGACAGTGACTAACTATGAGTAGCCTTGGTTCTGGAAGTATTTTTACCATTCATTTAGTCAATGACAGTGTTGTTATTGTTAACAACTAATTTTTTTTTAATTTATTTAACTGAAATAAATAGGCTAAATAGACTAAACAAATTTGTTTTTAGTATGTCTGCATTAAATACCAAAATGCAACTAGAGAAATTCTACACATTTTATAATTATACCAGCGCATTTTTTGGCAGCCCTTAAAATAAAATAACTAAATAAATGATTAAACTATAGAAAATCAGACAAAAAATAATAATAAATAAATATAGAACACCAAATTAGCAAAGTGAAAACGAAAACGAAATTAAACATAATTAAAGACATATATATAGTTTATTACAAAATATTCAGATTAGTTTGAGAATGTAAGGGGACTGACTTGAGATTGAGTGGTTGCTGCTGAGCTCCGTTTTTGTACTTTACAATTATTTGCTATTAAAAACAACAACAAATTCTCATGCTAGGTCTATTATAAAAGGTTTATATATTATTGTTAGAAATAAATTCCTCTTTGGAGAAAATGAGTGGGATATTTATGTTCAGTCTGACTATTGCACTCTAGGTTGTGCATGCTTTTACGTATGTCTAATATGTAAATTAGTCATGCAAGTTTTTCCATGACTGGCTGTTACCTTATGTAAGGACCTTATATCATATATCTTTTGTCCAAATATTAAGAATATCCGCTGAGTTTTCCTTTAACAATGTCCCATAAGCATAAGTCTCATAAGCCCCCTGGCCTCTCTCAACATGCTTTTCTGTTTGAGCGGTCTGGCATGAGAACCGGACAGCTTGATATAAAGGTCTGCAGAGACCTTGTGTCTCGGGTCAATAGGTCTTTTGTACGGCAATCAATTTACAGTGTCTTGCCTGAAAAGCAGCAAAGGATGTAAAATGTGCATTAAAACCATCTTTTACTGGAGGCCCACTTTTAAAAAATACATATAAATTAAATTCAACATGAACAGAGTCCCACAAAGCACCCTGCTCTGGATTACATAAACACATAAATATATATCTAAAAAAAAAAATCTATGAGTTCAGCTCAGGTAGATGGCTTTAATGAACGCAAAATGCTTAAAGAAGATCACGACATCCCCCCCCCCCCCCACCCACAACCCACACACACACACACACACACACACACACACACACACACTTCCTCAAGAAAATGAGGGGAGGAAAAAGGCGAGTGAGAGAGCTGCACTTCATTACAAATCATTCTCCCATTTTTAAGTGCAATCATAACAGTTTCCATGACATCATCAGCTGTCAGTATGGGAAGCCGGTCCTATATTTTGTTAAACCCAAACCAGGGCACAGAGAGGAAACCAGCCCCCTCACGCAACGAGAAGTCCCACTGAGAAACACACTCACAATGATGAATGTTATACACATGTGTGTAAAGGTGTGAGTGTGTGTACAAAGCCAAGGAATAGCATTAATAATTATGAAAATTCAAAAACAGGTCACCACATGCATGGCAAAAACCGACAATTAAACTTGGGGAGACGGTATATAGCCAAAATGTCCTGTCACTAAATAAAGAGATCACACAATAGTTCTTTTTACAGGAAATTCAACACCAAAATGTTTAACATATTACATAACTATTAATGTCTACATTTCCATACTTCGGCAACTTAAATACTTTTTTTAAAAAATGGGACTTTTTCTAAAATTTGGAGAAAATGTTGGAAATTGTTGGAGTTCTTATGTCTTCATAAGGTGTGTAGTGTCAAAAATAAAGCCTGACATCTGCAACACAAGTATATGAAACCATGCGTTTTATTGCTGCTTTCTGAAATGCGTCAAATGCAATTCATAATGAAAATTACAGCCAGTAACCGCAGCATTGTTGAAAAAGGGAACTATTGCAGACACTCGGTCATTCTGTCAAAAACAAATATACCACAATATAACAAGAATCAGTATCACACTGCCCAGCCCTACTTCACACTCAACCAAACTAGATTACAATCAACTATGTGGATTATATACATAGAAACAATGTAAAATATGCAAATGAAATTTGCAAATAAAAACTGTTGACAGAATTGAAATTTCATGCATATTCTCAAATGTTCCCTTTCAACACAGAACTGGTGTGCAGAGCATATTTTAACACTTCCTCTGGACGTCTGTTTAAGACCTCTCAAATCCGTCAATTCTCATAAGAAAGAGGAAACAAGTTGATGTTTCAGTGCCGAGTGGGTAAGCAGAAAAAAACACTTTTTTAAACACACTTGACTGAATTTGTTTCTCATTATCTTCAAACTTAAAGCCTTTTAATTGGCTTCTCAATGTTTGCGAAAACCGCTCAGCTTTGTTAATTTCTTACTTCTAAACAAAGTAATGGTCAAAATTCTATATTATAGGCTACTGACAGACATGAGCAACATGGAAGGCTGAACTGACACCGTGAATATTATTTATTCATGCAAACACTTCTGTTTTCATCTTTAACTCTAAAAGTAAGGTTATGCAGCGATGCCATAAAAGAAAAATGTTGGATTCCAAAAAGAGCCTTTCAGTGAACAGTTCTTTAAAGAACTATGTTCTTAGTGTTCATTTTAATAATCTAAAGAAGGTTTTTTCCACTATAAAATAATATTTTGTGCAATGGAAAGTTTCCACGCATGTTTTTTTTATGGAACCATCCATGCCAATAAAGTGTAGTAGACCACGTCAAAACACACACACAGTGCATCAAAGCAGGTGTCTGTAAATAGTGTCCCGTTGTATCATGTCGCACACACAAGGGACACAAAAGTTCATATTCTCTCATTCCCTTTGCTCCCCATTATTTTTTGAACATGCAGGCTTTAATGTTCGCATATTTTGTCTGTCGTCTCTGCTGTTTTGGACTGTCTATATTATGTACGCTCAAGATCAATGAGTTCATGTGGGCACTTTACCATATACACTAGCTCACGATGCTACGTGACTGCAGCCTAAACCCTATTCTGCTAAAAAAAAAAAACAAGTCTGTCAAAGCCCAAGCTTTTGATTAAACACAGGAGCCCAGCCATGCGTCAAATGTCCCGATTGAAGCCCATGTCTCTCAAAGTATTTTAGGATGAGAAAAAAAAACATTTTTCAAGAGCAAAATCCTTTTTTATTGGGCCCTTTCATTAACTTCACAAAATCAGTCACTGCTATCTAAAATATGCACACAAATCCATTTAGCAGACAAGCAAAAATACAATCTGTACATTCATTATCTCACACCAGTTCTTTAGAGATGTAAAACACTGTAAAAGATAAACCTTCAAAGGTTACGCTGCCTGCCTTGATTCTCAATGCTGCAGTTTTATTCATTAAAAAAATGAAGTCAAAGCTCCCATTTCATTCCCAGAACCTGTTGAATTAATGGCAACTGTCCTCAGCTGCAGAGGAGCATTGCGAAAATAAATAAATAAATAATCAGGGGTAAAATGAGGATAAAAAAGGCTGACAAAAAAGGCCCCAACTGTCACGGTTGATGCAGGAGACAGACAGGTGGTAAGTGAAATGGTGTTTATTAACAGAACAGCAGAAGCAGACGGAGTTATGGTGAGTATCTTAACAGAAGATAATTGGATGGACTTAGCCACAGGAATAATCAGAGTCTCTGTTACAGATGATGATGACCCGTCACTGGAAAGGGCTGCAGTGGAACGGCTGGGAACTGGAGACGGTAGATGATGATGAAGATAATCCGATAGGAACAGGTGAGTAGCAGGTAAGTAGCAGGTAAGTCTTTGGCATATCATGGAGAGTCTGAGTGTCTATGTAACGACGAGATCAGACAGTGACTGCAGGGAGAGTGAGTGTATATATAGTCCGTGCTGGTGATGAGATGATGACGTGATGGAGATCAGGTGTGGTGATGAGGGAATCGAGTGCAGGTGAGGATCCAGGGGAATGCTGGGAAATGTAGTGAATATAGATGATGAAGTGAAACGTGAATGTGACATTACACCCCCCTCCGGAAAGCGCGACCTCGCGCTGCAGAGGAGTCAAGGCGGAGCAGATGAGAGAGAACGTGTCCAGGGCGGAGCTGTGGGACCCTCGGGCTTCCATGGCGGTGAGACCCTTTCGGGTGGCCATGGTGGTGAGGCCCCTTCGGGTGGCCATGGCGGTGAAGACCCAGTAGAAGTTTCCAAGATCCCCAACTGAGCCGAATGGACCCAGAGCCGAGGTGACACCACAGGTCTGGAGGGCCAAGGCAGATCTGCAGGCTCATGGGACCGAAACGGAGAAGGGGCTCTGGAAGCCCGTGGCGTAACCAGTGCGAGGGAGGACGACTGAGGAGCAGGAGGGAAGATGGAGCCCGGTGGAGCAGAAGGGATGTAGGGCAGAGGCACAGCCGGCAGAACGGAGTCCCGAGGTGGAACCAGGGTGACGGCTGACCAATGTGAGGAAGGAAGGAGGAGTGAGCCTGGTGGAGATATAGGGCTGACAAGACCCGGCGGAGGTGAGGGCACAATGAGCCGCAGAGAGGCTGTAGGGTCGGAGGACCAAGGTGGAGTCAGAGGTTCAGGGTATTGAGGCAAGGACAGGGGATCCACTGACCAGGGCGATGCTGAGGCTTGGAGACCCAGAGGCGGCTCCACAGCGATACTGGGGGGTAGCTGTGGATGGGCAGCAGGGTCGACAGGGCTCAGTAGAGACGAAATAGTAGAGCATGAAGACATCAATAGCGGAGGTGGGAGAGGGAGGCAGGGTGGGAATACAGTTTCAGGCTGGACGGCGGTCTCTGGCTGGACGGCGGTCTCTGGCTGGACGGCGGTCTCTGGCTGGACGGCGGTCTCTGGCGGGCAGGCTACGGGCTCAGGCTCTGGCGGGCTGGCGACGGGCTCTGGCTCTGGCGCTGGGTCGACGGGCTCTGGCTCTGGCGCTGGGTCAACGGGTTCTGGCTCTGGCGCTGGGTCAACGGGCTCTGGCTCTGGCGCTGGGTCAACGGGCTCTGGCTCTGGCGCTGGGTCAACGGGCTCTGGCTCTGGCGCTGGGTCAACGGGCTCTGGCTCTGGCGCTGGGTCAGCGGGCTCTGGCTCTGGCGCTGGGTCAACGGGCTCAGGCTTTGGCACTGGGTCAACGGGCTCTGGCTCTGGGTTAATAGGCTCTGGCTCAGTGAAAAAGTCTATTAGGTCAATACTGGCAAAGGCCAGCGGTAGCGTCTCTGTGCTGGATGGGACCAGCGGCGAAGGTTCAAATGGGCTGGACGGGACCAGCGGTGAAGGTTCTGTGCTGGATGGGACCAGCGGTGAAGGCTCTGTGCTGGATGGGACCAGCGGCGAAGGCTCTGTGCTGGATGGGACCAGCGGCGAAGGCTCTGTGCTGGATGGGACCAGCGGTGAAGGCTCAAATGGGCTGGACGGGACCAGCGGTGAAGGCTCTGTGCTGGATGGGACCAGCGGCGAAGGCTCTGTGCTGGATGGGACCAGCGGCGAAGGCTCTGTGCTGGATGGGACCAGCGGCGAAGGCTCTATGCTGGATGGGACCAGCGGCGAAGGCTCTGTGCTGGATGGTTGTGTCCCGGGTCGGGAACCGACACTCTCCAGACACCGGATCACGGTCTCCCTCCAGCTGAGTCCGGTGGTGTCTGGAAGGTCGATCTGGTGGTGAAATCTGGCCCCGAGCCAGAATAAGGTACACAACCGCTCGTCAGTCACATTACTGACGAGTGCGATGCGGATAAAGCCTTCCACAAACGAATACCAACTTTGGCTCTCCTGAGCCAGGACGATAATTTTTACCCCATCGTCCATCTTGGGGCGGTCTGATCTTCTGTCACGGTTGATGCAGGAGACAGACAGGTGGTAAGTGAAATGGTGTTTATTAACAGAACAGCAGAAGCAGACGGAGTTATGGTGAGTATCTTAACAGAAGATAATTGGATGGACTTAGCCACAGGAATAATCAGAGTCTCTGTTACAGATGATGATGACCCGTCACTGGAAAGGGCTGCAGTGGAACGGCTGGGAACTGGAGACGGTAGATGATGATGAAGATAATCCGATAGGAACAGGTGAGTAGCAGGTAAGTAGCAGGTAAGTCTTTGGCATATCATGGAGAGTCTGAGTGTCTATGTAACGACGAGATCAGACAGTGACTGCAGGGAGAGTGAGTGTATATATAGTCCGTGCTGGTGATGAGATGATGACGTGATGGAGATCAGGTGTGGTGATGAGGGAATCGAGTGCAGGTGAGGATCCAGGGGAATGCTGGGAAATGTAGTGAATATAGATGATGAAGTGAAACGTGAATGTGACACCAACGTCCTCAAGCTAAAAACTCAATTTTCTCGTTACAAAGAAAAAGCTGTTATAAAACTCACTGTGCATTTACTGCCGAGTTCAACACACTGTAAACAAACATTTTCTACACAAAAGTAGAAGAGCAATGTGACGAACTAAAAGTAGCAAAGCTAGTTCACCCAAAATGTCATCATTTATTCACCCTCATGTCTCCAAACCTGTAGGACTTTCTTTGTTCTGCAGAACACACAAGAAGATATTTTGAATACCTTTACAACATATGGACAAAAAGGACAAATACTTTTTCAAAATATCTTATGAAAACAAGCCATCCAGGTTCATGAATGTCAGGGTGAGTAAATGATGACAGAATCTTCATTTTTTGTTTGACTAGGCCTATCCCTTTAACTTGAGAAGTCCAATTTATTTTAGCAAATAATTTTGTTTGGTTAATGTAAATCATGCAAATGATTCAGGCCCTATGTAAAACAGTCTTGTTATTTTGAACTAAAATTATAACTATTAAAATTATGTTAATTAAAGTAAAGCTAAAATAAAATAGATGAAAACTTACTTAAAAAAATATGTCTCCTGGGAAACTAACTGCAGTACTAAAATGGCTAAAACAGAAATAAAAATGAATTAAAGCTAAATAGAAATTATAAAAAAAGATGAAAGCAAAATGACTAAAACTTAAGTCATTAAAATAAAATAAAAAAAACTGACAAGATATAAATAAAAGCTCATTTAAAATATTAATAAATACGACACGTTTCGGCAAAGCATTTTAAGTTGTTCATTCCTGTTTGCAATTCATTAAAGCTTGTGCTTCATTCAGCTTCAGCTTGTGCTCCCCAACACACTATGAAAGTTAGGACAGATTTGACAAAAAAAATTAACTTTTAAGGCCTGAAGCGTTTTCAGATTTGGATAAAGCAGACGCAATGCCTACCACCCCACATGTTGTGGCTTTCCCCATCAGGTTTTTTACGGCATCGGAACAGGAACAGACATGTCCTCACATTTCCTTGAATTCTTCATCTGTGGAGATTCATTGGATCAGTCACATGAACGTGCACACAAAGCTTTGTGATAAATTAAAGCCGTATTCTCATATTCTAGTAAGAGGAGATGAAATTATCGCCTTTATTCTTCCTGAGAACACTTGGTTAAAGCAAAACCCAACAGAACGAGACGTCAGCAACGGCTCCCAGGGCATGTTTTTCATTGTATAGTGCAGGTGACATATTCATAAAACTTGAGTTTAGTCAGCAGCATGTGGGTATCTTGATACAGCTGGCTAATAGAGACACCTACATAGAAAGCTCTAACCCTTTAATTTACAATCAGACGAATACACACCTCCTTGAAACACAATTTTTTGACACTACAGTGTGATACGTGGCTCGCCATTTTCCTGTCGTGAGAAAGAATAGACAAACCACAGCATAATGGGTCAAACACAAAGCATAATAATAGTATAACCTCCTACTGAGGAGATCACATGAAAGAACTCTTTTCTGCATCTCTTTTGATGATGCACTGATTAATAAAGCGTATATACAACCGGCCTTGAAAACAAATAAAGGAATGAATATCAATGCAAAAGAAGAGGAGCGCATACTCTTAAAAAAAGTTTCTTTATTGGCATAGCTAGAGTTCAACGAAGAACCTTTAACATCCATGGAAACTTTCCATCGTACAAAAGGCTCTTTATAGTGGAAAAATGTCTTTAGATTTCTAAAATCACTAAAAGGCTGTTTGAGGAAGCAAATGGTTCTTTTATGGCATTGGCATCACTGTGAAAACCTAGTTTTGGTACATGGGCATAGCTTGACATCTGAGCTTGCTGCTGGAAAAAAAACATTAAAACCAGCCTTGATTGGCTGGTCTTAGCTGGTTTAAGCTGGTCTTCCAGCCTGGCCAAGCTGGTTTTATCTGGTCTGCTAGCTTAACCAGCCTGGTCAGCTAACAATAGTGTTCAAAACCCTTCTAAATCCAGCTAGAGACCTGCTAAAACCAGCTTTTCCAACAGGGGTGTCCAGACAGAGCCAGTCGTTTTGGTCAGTCACCATTTTAGTCAGTCATATTTTAGCTTTTCTACAGTAAACCTACAAATTCACAATCCGTATATTTCCACATATAACAATATTGAAGTGATTTTTTTTTATTTTTTTTTACTATGACTACAGAGAGCAGCAAGCGCGTGTAGTTGTCATGCATGGCAACCAGATAGCTAGCCTTCACGCGGATTAAAAAGGTAAAACACTTACCAGTAAACACTTTGAAATGCACTATAAAAATATTTTAAAGTAGGCTTTTATTAAGCAAATATTGAAAAATTACTCACCCTCTTTAAGACGGATTGAACCTGTTGGGCGGTTATCGGCCAAAATAGATTATTCACGTGAGCAAGGAGACGTTGACAGTAAATTTTATTTCCTTTTATGTTAAATGTATGTAGGCCTTTGTTAAAAAAAATGAATGTTGTGTAAAAAATATTTATTAAATTATTCACAAAATAAAAATTCTAAATGTATTAAAATGGCTACATTGTATTATGCCTATTTACTTTTGAGTTGACAAAATAATTTATTTGTAAAACTAGGCTATATTTTAGCATGTATTCGCTAGCCCAATTGTCTGTATGAAGTTTGCATTAAAAGTGCTGCATGCATTTTTATATATTGTTTTAAATAAAAAAAAACAGCTAATCAGAAAAGTTTAGCCTGTCAGTCATTTTGCATAGATTTATCGCCATAGGCCATGGCTTTGGAGGGCGTGTGTTGACGGTTGAAACAGCTGAAAACGCTTGAACCGTTAAGCAAATCTCAAAAGCCATATATTTTGCATCCGCAACCCTTGAAAAATAATTGGATGGGATTAGACAACCTTTGAAGATGTAAATTGCCACAGAGAGAGAGAGGAGAGAGAGAGAGAGAGAGAGAGAGAGAGAGAGAGAGAGAGAGAGAGAGAGAGAGAGAGAGAGAGAGAGAGAGAGTTCTTTGCAGGACATCATGAATTGGGTTCTTCTTTTCAGTCAAACTTCTTGTCACATCAACTAAACGAATGGAAAAGTTATTGGTGTGACAAGAGGGCATTCTGGGATTGCAAGTTGTAAAATCACAAAGCTCTAAATTGTTTTCCCCTGTGTGGGACAGAGATGGTGAGAGACCAAAAGTGACCATTAGTTATGATAATAAGAAATGTTTCTTGAGCACCAAATCAGCATATTAGAATGATTTCTGAAGGATCATGTGACACTGAAGACTGGAAAATGATGCTGATTCAGCTTTGCCATCACAGAAATAAATGTAATTTTTAAATGTATTAAATTAGAAAATTGTGATATTTCCTGATATACCTGATTAAATGCAGTCTTGGAAAGCATAATACAAACTTCTTTAAAAATATAGTTACCAGATTGTTGATGCATTAAAAAAAGGTGTATATTAACACAGACAGTTGGCATTACTTAAATCGCTTTCTTTAAAAAAAAAAACATATATGAAGGATACTAATGGCACCTGTTTAATGGAAAGATCATCAAATGAACAAAGTTAATAAAGTAACTAGAAACTGATAAAATAGCACTTGAAAGGTAAAAGAAATAAGAACAAATGATAAATTAAGAGAATTGTGTAGAAGACATCTCTTATTCCACCAGCCATGCATGAAAAATATATTTCAAAAGGATTGTGCTGAATGTTATCCCTACTGTCATCTCATAGCCATGTCCACCCTCTGATGTCAAATATTAAAATGGCTGGGAACATTAATTTGGATGAATCAGGCAGACGGAGTGGAGAAATTTGGGTGGCATCCAGTGGTCAACTTTGTGAGGAAAAACACTTGAGGACAGAAAAGTCTAGAAAAGTCATTAAACTGTAAAGTCAGTTCTCATGTTTCAAGAGTTCATTAACATGTTTTTGCATTTGTAGCAGGTCAATTTTAGAGAAACATGCCCAGGTCACATTTTACTCCAAAGCAATACAATTATATTTCACAAACAATATTAATTTCAAGGTATTTTTGCATTGTGATCCTACATTATGAACACCAGAGGAATGAACGTGGCTGTTTATATGATCATTCAGATTATTCTCAAACGGTGATTTCATTACTGCAATCCACATTTTCTTGTATTACAGTAAAAATGCTGTAACTATTTAAATGAGCATTCATTTTGTTCACATAATGTGAAAATGTCATAATGCAGCAAAAAAAAATCCCATAGTGATACATAGTTTGAATATAATGTGATCTTGATAGTTTTCACAACCCCACACACACACACGATGTATGTGTATGGTATACATTAACAATGTATTTATTTATTTAAAATAGTTATATCAAAACTGATGAATTTTGATGATAATTCTCTAATACACAAACTATACTGTGTGTATATATACTGTTTCCTGTCAAAAGGAAACCATGTTTATATAATTCTATAGCACAAAATTTATGCATACAGAAAAATAAAATTATAAACCAAGAAAATGGTTAATTTCTTCAGAACTTAAATCCTGACCATTTTAATGTAGTATATTAAAAAGAAGCAGCGAAGATATAAGAGAACTTTTATGTTTGAATCAAACAATATAACGATTACAGGCAAATCAGCAGTGTTATCCATTCTGTATACAGTGGTCACAAGACAAAAAAAAACAAACCAAACAAAAAACAACACGCACACACATTCATCATCTTCACCTTACAGAAATGATACGAGAATAAAACCAGAAGCCCAGAAAGCAAAGCAACAGACTTCCTCCACTATCTGAAGCATATGGAAAGCAAAGCATGTCTTAGTGACAAAGCAGCGTGACTATTGTAGTTTTAATGTAGGTGTTTTTTTTTTGTTTTTTTTTTCTATAGAGAGGCACAAAATCAGGCTTCCGAGTCACAGTGAGGCTTTGAAAGAAGTGTCAGCTATGTGTGTTCAGACTTTTATATAACGCTCACATGCACGCACGCACACTTTCTCTCTCACTTTAATGCACACAAATGACCACACGCTCATACCTGCACACCACTTTAAAATTAAAAAGAAATCGTCAAGTTTCCAATGAGAAAAACAGCAGTTACAACACATACAGAAACTGCAGAACATCTCATTACTGTTAATACATATGCACTGTGTATAATAATAATAATAATATAATTTCCAGTTGGATTGCAATTGAAAAGAGTGAGAATTATTTGATTGGCTCAGAACAGAGAGGTCTAGATGTAGCCAAAAGACTTATATACCTTTTGCCCAAAATTACCTTGGTATATAGAGGAATCGCATATAAAGCACACACAAGCGTACACCCATTTAGTCTTACACATACATACACACAGTTCATGGAGGGTATGTGAAAAGCAGTGTTTGCTACCAACCACTGCGGGCTTTTCACTTCTGGCTGTTAACGTCTGACTGAGACAGCGTTTATAAACTGATAAGCCTTCAGTGACAGATGCACAAATAAGTCTTTGCAAATCCAGGAAAACAAGAAAGATGCTCATTCATACACTTTAATAACCATCACTCCTTACAGCCAACACAATATTATTATCCTCATATACTCATTTAACAAATTCAAGAAATATTTTTGAGTATATATACATATCTAGATAATAGATAAATATATCAATACCACTCTCTCTTTTTTTTCTTTTAATTTTTTTTTTTAATATTTTTTTTTTTTGAAGAACCGGACGTCGTGGGGGTGGATAACATTGCTGAATACTTTGAGAATTACATTGAAGTGCCACTGGGGAAACTCAACAGACATCTATAACACACTCACCTGATGCTAAAACTGCTTTTTCTTTTTGGATTGAGAGGTAAAGCTGGAAGAGGACTGGGATTGAACAATAGATGAAGTTTGACTTGGGACTGTAAAACCTTTTAATGCACATGTATGCACATACATGCAGGCAAAGAATTCTCTACACACACACACACATACATACACTCTCTCGTTCACACACACACACACACACACACATGCACACACGTGCTGAGATTCCTGTCCCATGCCCTACTTCGTGTGTTGCTAGAAACGCCCTGCCCACCCTCATTTTTGGTGCCCCCCCACCACCCCCCAGAGTGCCTGTGCACTGCTGGCTGCTGAGGTGGGCGTGTCTTACAGGTGTTAGTCTTGCTATTGGTGCTTTTTCTGAAATTGTCCCATCTCCCCCCCCCCACGGCAACACGTCAGTTTTGCCGAGAGGGACCGTCTCAGTCCCCAAGGATGCTCTTCACAAAGCTAGCGACGTCTGTGTCTTTGGAGTCATGGAGGGTGAAAAAGCGATGTTGCTGGGTGTGGAAAAGATTTGAAATATCAATATTGTGCTCACAGAAAAAGAAAATTGCATTGTATATTTCAATGCAAAATGGTTAACAAATATATGAATAGTTGTGAACTACTTCAAGGTCTTTCTTAATGCAAAATACACTTTTTATAGTGTTTTCAGACTTTTGGACCCCACTGTATGTAAAAATGAAATAAAATATATATACTACACACTTAACGTACTACACATGTTTAACAATTTTTGAGGTTTTGAAAATCCCTGAACTTAAATACAAATATTTAAGTTTAAATATATACAAAATGATTACAATAGTTTTAGATAAACTACAGCAAGTTAAACTGCTGTCAACTACCAAACAGAATCATCTAAATGCTTCACTACGAGCTAATAGGGAGAAGGTACAACTTTGCATTGAAAGCACAAGTCTGACATCTAAAGGACAATCCAGGGAAGTGCTCGTTATAAAAAAAAAAAGAAAGAAAGAAAGAAAAACCGTCAGCATCATACTCACCATTAGTTCTGCGTAAGTTGGCCGCTCTTTGGAATTCTTCCTTAAGCTGAAAAACAACCAGAAAAAGCAAAAAGCACATGCATGTTAGAAATGCGCAACAAATCATCACAAGTGCAGCAGGAGAACGCAAAAACCTCAATGTAGCACGCTGTGGTCTCAGTACTTCCCCTCTCAATGTGACAGAGAGGATGCAATCAGGGTTTCTACATCCTGTTCGCTTTCCTACTTCACAATGCAGAGTCAAGGTATGTATAGTTAGTGTGTGTGTGTGTGTGTGTGTGTGTGTGGGCTAAGGTTTACTGAGAGTGTTTTCACTTTCACGAAACTATGTGGTGTCAGCATTGTTCCAGAGAAATGCAATTCTACAGAATCTCGAGTCACGGTAATCCCACAAATACGAGCCACAAAGAAAACATCCTGTGTAAACTTATACACACCATTTACATATGATACTAATATACATCTCAGATGATCCAATCAGAAGTGTATACAGATCTAACAGTTCAGTGATTCAGTTACTTAATGAAACTATATTGCATTTATTAGAAACGCATGTTTTGGACATATGTCACGGTGATCATATACACCACGGTGCAAAGGTTTGTTTGTTTTTGAAGGAAGTGTTTTATGCTTAAAAAGTAATATTGTGAAAAATTATTGCAGGCTTTCTATTTTAATACATTTTATAAAGTAATTTATTCCTGTGATGGCATAGGTGAACTTTCAGCAGCCATTCCTACAGTCTTCAGTGTCACATGATCCTTCGGAAATCACCATATTTTGCTCAAGAAACATTTATTTTTATTATCCACATTATTGTGTTGTTTAATATTTTTCTGATTTTTGTTTTTAAACAAAGTTCAAAAGAACAGTATTTCTTTTAAATAGCAATCTTTTGCAACATTTATAACCATCTTGGTCACTTTATCAATTTAAATCGTTGCTGAAAAAAAAAAAGTGCAAAGTTTTAATAACACTATATTAACGCAAACCCATTTTAACGTCGTACATTTTTTTATTGTGAGATTAACGTTCTTTTTGGCCTAGCAAACTTTGTAAAGTTTTATAAGCGGCGATTTATACGATAATGGTATATTTTTCAAAAACTTACAGATTTTGAAACCCGCTTTCAACAGTTTGTGTTTTCATGCCCCCAAAACGCTATTGACGTGTAAATGAACGGCCAAAACACATCAAAAGTTTTACGTTTTTAGTTGAAAACAATGTTGCATAATCACCCACCAAATGATTCTTTTTTTAATGAATGTTTCAACAATAAGGATGGCCTGGAGCCAATTAATAGTATTAAAAAGACAATTTTGTTTCCTTTTAACTAATTGCGTATTTGTGGTTGGCCCAGTGAAAGCTGACATAGCTTATTGTTGAGCTTTGATGTGCAAGTTAGCAAATGTGTGTAACAGCTCGCCCACCATTGTGACGTGAATTCCACAAACTCGGCTGAGAAGTGGTCTGCAGGCAGCTGGGGCGACGGCTCTTCCACCACCTGCTTGAGCTGCTGAAACGGCGTTCCCCATGAGTCATAGGGAAACCGCAGAATGGCCAGCTCGATCTGACAGGATGAAAAATCGTACACATCACAACACAACCATCACAAACCACACCATGCCATGCTAATTTAATCATTAAAGTCAGCATGAAACAGAAGTTGGATAGTCTTTTCTTCCCTCTTGTGTGACAGATAAAGAAAAAAAATTAGGGTGGGGCTTGATTTTGTCCATCAGGAGATGATTGGATGGTTGTTGTTTGCTATGACTGTGATCACATGTGAGTGTCCCGCACTCAAACCGAAAAACACAATCAGAGAAAAGAGATGTTGCAAAAGGAGGGGAAGTTATTTAGATTAAAGAATCTGAGGGCACGTGAATAAAAAAAAAAAGATGTGCACAGATAATTCATTCATAATAAATACTGAAATATTCCATTGATTTCATGGTGACTTTAAAGCTTGAGCAAAACACTGGCATTCATATAAACATCAATATATTTTACATGTGGTTTATGTCCATAAAGTCTGAGGAAAGTTGTTTTATTACCTAATAATTCACACATGGGCCTATTATTAATTTTCTAATTAAAATTGAGTATGTTAAACTATAAAAAGGAATAAATATTAAAAAGAAACTAAATATTTGAACAATTAATTGACATGCCTAATATTCATGAAGTTTGAATACACAATGATCTAGTAAGCATTAATTAACATAACATTGCATAATGCCAATAATTAAAACATTTTATGAAGTGTTATGAATTAAGCAACAAGTGTTAAAAGTATATACATTTAGACAGACATACCATTGTGATTCCTAAACTCCAGATATCAGACTTGACATTGTAGCCTTTCTGATTGGTCTCTGGGTTGATTCTCTCAGGCTGTGAATGAAAAAAAAAAAAAATGAAACAAAAAGACATATTATTCTGATTGTGGGCAAAAGAGGAAGTGTGGTTTGATAAGAGGAGGTAGAGATAAGAAAGCCTGAGAAAAGTAATAAAGCATACTTATCACTTTTGCTTCGTACTATATTCCTCTCTTTATGGCACGTGTTATGACACTTTTTTTTAGATGCATAACATTCACACCTTTCACCCAAGCAAATCAGAATTGTCTTGCAATTCTGAATTTATACCTCAAAATTCTGAGAAAAACAGTCAGAACTGACAGATATAAACTCACAATTATGAAAATTATAATTTCAGCTTTTTATCTCACAATTATGATTATTTTTCTCAGAATTGTGAGATATTAACTTGCAATTGCAAACTATAAAGTAAATTACCGTATATCAATATTTAATGCAAACAGTCAAAAACGCTTCACACTTTTTTGCAGTTTAGCTGACCCTACATGTTCATATTAAAAAGACTTGAAATCAAAATTGACCATTTAACTTTCTTAAAATGATTGAACAAATACTACTAACAAATGTACATTTATATATCTATTATAAAAAATTACCACAGACAAAATAATAAAATATAAATATTATGAATATACATAATATAAACTAATATATACTAATATTAATAAAAAATAATAATTTATCAATGTTGATTAATAAAAAAAAATGTGTATATTGTTGTTAATTGACTATAAAGATGCGCATAAAAAATAGAAGTCATAGCATAAGACAATAAAATATGCATTTCCTCTTTTGTTTTGCTTACCGCCATGTATGGCTTGCAGCCGGCATCCATTGTCTTCGCCACCGAATCCACGAGGTACCCACTGATGCCAAAATCACACATTTTCACCTGACCCTGCATGTTTATCAGGACGTTAGAGGGTTTCACATCTGCAAAAAAAAAAAAAAAAAAAAAAAACGGAAAACAGGAAAATCAGTTGCTGGCATCATTAAAAAGCAAATATAGGATATTGTATGGGATGATTATAGTATCAAAATGATTAACACGTGCAAGCACACTTATCAATGAACTTGATACATGTTGCAGAAATGTTTTATTCATGCCTTTCAACTTGCGTGTGCAAAATTCAAAATTGAATGAATGTGAAGCAATTTGTACAAATAGAGACATTTTTGTGAATACAAATGTTTTCCTTTGTATTAGTGAATCATAATTTGCACATGCAACACAGAAGATGTGCATGTGTGGATCAGGTGACGCGCGTGCATTCATTGACGTCTTTTGTTTGCAGATCTCATTTGATTCATTTGGATTTTGAGACTTTCTTTTCGCGGTTTTTAAGCATTTCACAACCCACACACAAACAACTACAAATGAATAGGCCTGGTGCTAATTATTAATGTGTGCACAACTACCCATCTATTTGACAAATTCACAAATGTGCGTCACTACATTTAAACTAACACAATACAACTTGTGTGTGCAAAATCCAAAATCACATGAATGTGCAGCATTTTGTACAAATAGAGACATAGTTGTTAATACAAAACCTTGATTTTGTATTAATGTAGGCCAGAATTTGTGCATGCAACAAGTACGATGTGCATTTGTGGATCAGGTGGCACGCGTGCATTCATTGACTCGTTTCTGAGTCGATCCTATTTGATTCATTTGGATTTTGAGACTTTCATTTCGCGGGTTTTGCCTTGCACGATCCACACACAGCTGTCTGAGAAAACCTGCTACCACTAGATGGCAGTATTCTGCTAAAACAGACAACGGCAGCATAATCAGGCGTTCTTCCGCATTTAAGACGCTTAATGAGAGTGATATTGAATCACCTAATTTAGTACACAATAATATAGGCCTACCCTATTAATAAAGCATAGGCCTACTTTGTAGAGGCAAACATTACATCAGATTATGAACAGCAGCACCCATAGAAAACCATTATAAAACGCTTCACGTGCAATCGCGCGTTGCATGTTCAGGAGTATTGGTTACTGAGTTTAAATATCACCGTCTTACTGCATTGACGTTAAGCTTTTTCTTTATAATATGCTCTATGGGAGGAAAACTATATAGCTAGCCTACAGACAAGAGACTACATGAACGCAACGCACAGCGTTTCAAGTTAATACAATTTTCCTTCCCGAGCCTGTTAAAAAGAAAAGGCTTAACATGAAATTCTGCAGTTGCGTTTAATGGGAGAGCAACCGGTCCGAGAGCGCAGTGAAGTAAGTTTTAGGTTTGACATTCGCCACATTTTATAAAGGGACCCTCTGCAAATTCCACTCACAGTCAAAAAAATATAAACGTCCAGTCATTCATTCAAATGAACATCTTATTATATTATACATATACATACATTACATTATATTATAATATAAACATTATATTATAACCTTGCTTGGAAGTCTAGTGGGCAGACTGACTTAGCCTACAATTTTTTAAATTACTGTAAATTGTTTTTCTATTCATGTTCCAAAGGTTGTAGTACGTAGTGATAAATCAGGTGAAATTTTACATTATTCACCTGTAGTAAGTCACCAAAAACCCGTGTGGTTAATTACAGTAATTTCTATATAAAATAATAATTGTTTACTGTAAATAGGCTACATGAAGGGAGGTATTGGGACAATTTCACCTGTAGTAAGCCAGTCTAGTCACTAGCAACATACTACAACCATTTTGAACATAAAAAAAAAACCCTTTTGGTGAATTACAGTATTTTTCTGCAGAATACAGGCTACATGAAGGGAAGTATTGTCCAAATTGTACTTGTAAGTCAGTCTTACAGAAACCTTCTACGAGCTTTGGAATTTGAAAATGTCTGTTATTAAATTTTAAAAGTAATTTGAATTAAAACAAATTATACGTTTTAACCACTGATCTATCTAGAATGACATTATATAGACAAGCCCGTAGGCAGGGGGGGTTCGGGTGGTTCGAACGAACCCCCCCTCCTCACTGCCAAAGGTCCAGAATTTTGTCGTTTTTTTTTTTCATGTGAATATTGTCATCGTTGTTTTAATCAATGCTTCTAACAAATATTCTGGGTTGCTGTTTCAAATTAATATGATTATTGTAGCTGGACGTGTGTGTGCCGCCCGCGCGTGCAGTTCAGAGAGAGTTCTCGTAATACACTTTTCAAAGCAACGGTGAAGAAGCATCGCCTCTGAATGATAGGGCTGAGGATCGATTCCATAAAGAATCTGAGAGTAGATTCACAAAGGTTCAAAATGCAAAGGTTGGAATCGATTCCATTAAGGGGAATGATCTTACTCGTAGTTTAGGTCAAGTAATAAATCTGATTTATGAAATCAATCGACAAAAACAATCAAATTAATTTTTAAGTCATTAAATTCAAGTTCACGTAAACTTTTCCCTCCGCTGCGGCTGTCTGTCATTCTCCATTCAGCATCAAACAGCGCGTCGCGTTCGGGTATGACAGTCAACATGATGAAACTCTCTCCAAGATGATTCAATGTTAATATTATTATACTTGATCTGTAGATAAAGGTCTATGGTTTCGCATAAAATGACTATATTGCTGGACTGTATTGCTGTATCTTAACCATGTTCCTTTCTACCGTGTGTCTGTTAGATCACAACACAGGAGAGCATCATTCTTCACGTGCACAGTAACTGAAATTTAAAACTGTTAAAAGAAAAGGCTCAATAAACTATTGTATAGATAAATGACAAAAAATGCATCTCAAAATGCTTCAGATTGATGCTTTAAAATATGTAATATTTAAAATTTTCTCACGGGGGAGCATGCCCCCGGACCCCCTTAGAGGGGTAATATCCTTCTCACCTGGGGAGGAGTTATAAATATATAGGCTACAGCCAAAGAAATATAGCGTAATTATAATAATAAAATATTTTAGGTGCATCAAAAAGCGTGCTCGTTAACCAGCAGATAAATTAATCCAGCACAAATTGATGCATAAAAGGTCACCAAAATGAAGTATTTGAACCTCATAATTAAATACAAAAGGAGGGGGAAAAAAACTGCAAAAAGGTCCACTTTTTGAAAAAAAGAACCCCCCCTTTCAATAGGCTGGCTACGGACCTGTAGATCAGGGGTTTTAACGCAGTTAATGGAATTGGCAGACGTTCCCTTGTGCATCATGACATGAGCTGTGGTAGTTAGCGTTCTCATGTAGAAATATGCAGCTACAGGCCCGCTACGCCAGTTGATTTTCAATTAATATTTCATGTCGATATACAATGGTTGCATATTGTTAAAACTCATCGTGCTATATAGTATATAACAGTGGCTTAAGGGTCAAGGGAAAACAAATGTAGGCCTACTGCGAAAATCGTCTTTAATATTTAAAAACAGACATTTTCAAATTTCAAAGCTTGTATACTATGTATACAATGTGTAGTCAGATAAAAATAAGCATATAATATGAACGCAACTGCGAAATTTCACCTTTTTTTAACATGAAGGAAACTTTTATTAACTTGAAACGCCGTACGTTCATGTAGTCCCTTGTCTGTAGGCTATATAGTTTTCCTCCCATAGAGCATATTATAAAGAAAAAGCTTAACGTCAATGCAGTAAGACGGTGATATTAAACTCGGTAACCAATACACCTTCCTGAACATGCAACGCGCGATTGCACGTGAAGCGTTTTATAATGGTTTTCTATGGGTGCTGTTCATAATCTGATGTAATGTTTGCCTCTATAACGTATGCTTTATTAATAGGGTAGGCCTATATTATTGTGTACTAAATTAGGTGATTCAATATCACTCTCATTAAGCGTCTTAAATGCGGAAGAACGCCTGATTATGCTGCCGTTGTCTGTTTTAGCAGAATACTGCCATCTAGTGGTAGCAGGTTTTCGCAGACAGCTGTGTGTGGATCGTGCAAGGCGAAACCCGCGAAATGAAAGTCTCAAAATCCAAATGAATCAAATAGGATCGACTCAGAAACGAGTCAATGAATGCACGCGTGTCACCTGATCCACAAATGCACATCGTACTTGTTGCATGCACAAATTCTGGCCTACATTAATACAAAATCAAGGTTTTGTATTAACAACTATGTCTCTATTTGTACAAAATGCTGCACATTCATGTGATTTTGGATTTTGCACACACAAGTTGTATTGTGTTAGTTTAAATGTAGTGACGCACATTTGTGAATTTGTCAAATAGATGGGTAGTTGTGCACACATTAATAATTAGCACCAGGCCTATTCATTTGTAGTTGTTTGTGTGTGGGTTGTGAAATGCTTAAAAACCGCGAAAAGAAAGTCTCAAAATCCAAATGAATCAAATGAGATCTGCAAACAAAAGACGTCAATGAATGCACGCGCGTCACCTGATCCACACATGCACATCTTCTGTGTTGCATGTGCAAATTATGATTCACTAATACAAAGGAAAACATTTGTATTCACAAAAATGTCTCTATTTGTACAAATTGCTTCACATTCATTCAATTTTGAATTTTGCACACGCAAGTTGAAAGGCATGGATAAAACATTTCTGCAACATGTATCAAGTTCATTGATAAGTGTGCTTGCACGTGTTAATCATTTTGATACTATAATCATCCCATAATATTGTAGTTTAGTCCCAGCTTACCTCTGTGTATCACTGACAGGTTGCTGTGGAGATGCTCCAATGCTTTTACGATCTGCAACAGGAATTAAAAAAAAGGGGTTATTACAGAACTGCACGGGCTCAGGAATTACACAGCGTTAAAATGATCTCAAATGTTCAAGTGGGAATGCAAAATAATAATAATAACCACACCAGGGCAAAATTGCAATGTAAAAATTGTATTTACATTAATAAAAGTAAAAAAGAATTGCAGAATTCATAGAGGTGTTTGTTCATAAAAAACAATATTTCTATAAATGCTAAGCCTATATGAATTTACGAAACAAAAGTGAAAGTGTGTGTGGAGAATAGGGCTGTCGATTTAACGTTTATTTAATTAATTAGTTATGAAAAAATAACAAGTTAAATGATTTAATGCACTCGCCCCAGACCTACGAAGGTCATTTAACATTTCATACAGTTGATTAATGACGAACATGATGGAGGGCAACAACTCACTGCGAGATGTAGCCTATAAAATGCAGTTAGAATGGCCCAAAAATTCAAGATATTAGGGCAAAACTGCCTCTGTGTGAGTTTGTCTCATATTTATATCATTGGATAAAGTTAAAGGTGCTCTAAGCGATGTCACGCGTTTTTTAGGCCAAAACATTTTTTGTCACATACAGCAAACATCTCCTCACTATCCGCTAGCTGCTTGTCCACTGAACACACTGTAAAAAGACGCAGTCTCTGCACACACCCCAGGCTCCACAAACAGCAACAAAAACAAACTGTAGCGACCCGCTCTAAGAAACATAAACTGTTCCAGCCAATATCTGACAAGAAGGGTTTGGGGGGTTAGTGTGCGGATGAGGAGGAGGGAGGGTCTAGCTAGCCTCCGTTTTGTTTGACAATACTTTAAACGTCAACAAGAAGTGACGTCACCCAGAATCGCTTAGAGAACCTTTAAGCAATATCGCATGAGTGCCATTTTTGCACCGAATAGCACGAGCGCAAATGTGATATTGATTTTATACAACGGTTCAATATAGTAGTTCATTTTTTGTTATATGGTCTGTTTTTGCTCAATTTAGCAATCAAAAATGATATCTATTAAGCCAGAGCAGAACTGTTGTGCATCTCTGAGCATCACACAGCGGTGTTTAGTTTCTAAATAAATCCGTGTTTTGAGCAAATCAATTGGGTGAACCAACGATTCAATGGTCCATTCATTAAGAGAGCCATTTACTTCATAACTGAATGAATCAGCCTTTTGAACAAATTAATTGAATGTATGGCTTACTCGTTAAGACATTTTTTCGCCACCTACTGGCAGTTTTAGTTTCTTTTTTAGAGTATCATTTCATTGAAAAATATTATTTCAATTTTGGGGAGTTTGTCCAGAAATGTACATTACATGTACTCACCCTCATGTCGTTTAAAACCTGTATGACTTATTTTCTTTGCGGAACATAAAAGAAGATATTTTGAAGAATTTTGGTAACTGTTTTGGTCCACGAATATATCTAAATAACAATTCAGGTGCAGATTCTGAAAATAAAATGATGGCTGTTGTAGCCTAAGAATTTGTGCTGAATATTAATATAATATAATAATAAAAAGGTTTTAAAGCTCCTTTTTGTAATGTCTATTTAATGCTTTTCTTATTCAACACAATAATGACTATTATAATTTGAGGGTAATTACTCAGCAAAATGCAATTAATTAATCAGAACATGTAATTAAAAAAAAAAAAAATGTATCACTTGAATGCCCTAATGGATATGTAACTGTACTGTGGACAGCATGCAGATCTGTAAACCTTCTCCTCTAGCTCAGGCCAACGGGTCTTGTGTCTACGATTAGCTCCTTAAGTCTTAATTTCATTAAAAGTGAAGTATGCAGGTCCTGTGACACTAGTGGCACCTATGCTAGAATGGATTTGTTTATCATGCGCATGTGTGCATTTATGCGTGCTTGACGTTAATAATAGCATTATAGGTCACTTCGGAATATAAGTCTCAGTTGATAAAGCAACTTATAGTCAAGAAAACAGTAGACACAAATTCAAATATGCAGACCAAAGAGCAACAGCTTGTCATTGAGAGATGCAGGAGATCGGGTGGTACTTACAGAGACGGTGATCTTGCCCAGGATGTCCTCTGGGATGTTTATGCCCTTCTCATGCACCTGCTTATAGAACTTATCCAGAGAGGTGTCCATCAGCTCCATGCAGATCCACACATCACCCTGACAACACATCGACCCAAGCAGGTTACAACTGGGGTTTGAGACATAACAACCTTACATAAAAATGAGACAGCAGGAAATGACTGAAACACATTCCCATTGTACGACTTCCTGTGGGATTTTTTTTGGGAGGTCAACGTTTATAAGGACATCGATTCGGATAACTGGACTTGCTCTACATCTATAACTACTACATCTTGTCTATACAATAACTGCTTTGTGCTGTAGTATTAAAACAAGCTGCAAATGCTAACAGGTAAATGACATGACGAGTTGCCGTACCTCTCTGAAAAGGGCTCCATAGAAGGTAACCGTGTAAAAGCAGTCGACTGTTCTCATTGAGATATCCAGATCCATTAGCAGCCGTTTCTGCTCCTGCGTGTTTACTGTGGCCCGGATCCGCTGCGGGAAACAAGTGGGTGATGGCATTTATTAAGTTAATTTCAAATGAATGCTGTTCTTCTGAAATATCTACTTATCAAAGAATCTAGAAACTGTTTTCAGCATTGAAAATGGTAAAAGAATACATTTATTTTTTTGAGCATCCAAACAGCATATTACAATGATTTCTGAAGGATCGTGATATTGAACTATATCTGTATTGAACTGTATCTACTATAAACTATAAATGTAATGTGTCACAAAATTATGGTCTTTGCCGTTTTGAACATATAAATGCTTCCTTAATGAACAAATGAGACTTCTCACAACAATCACTTTCTAGCGGAAGTGCACTTAATCTGTTGCTTAATGTTTTAATGAAAATAAAAAAGCACTTTTAGAAACACTTTTAAAAATGAAAAAGGTTAACTTGAAGATTAACAATGTTTTTAATTTGTATTTTTTTATATATTTATTTATATTTTATATACATAAAAAAATATAATATTAATAATAAATAATATTATTTTTCATTATATATATATATAAATGAAAAATAACATTATTTATTACATTTTTCATTTTATTTATTTATATTTATACACATACATAAAATGAAAAATATATTAATATTATTTAGCTTTCCTTAAAAAAAAAAAAATATATATATATATATATATAATATATATATATATATATATTATAATAAATAAAATGAATATATAATTATTATTATACTTATTTAGAAAAGCTAAAAAATATGAATACAATATTTTTCATTTTATATATATATATATATATATATATATATATATATATATATATATATATATATATATATATATAAATATTAAAAATATTATAAAACCGATAGTTATGATGGAATGAATGAGAAATTTTAAAAGGCTAATAAACGCACAACTAAATGGGGCCAGTTGCCAGGTTTTTTTGCCAGAAAATTACTTTAAATTTGTTTTCGTATTAATTGTTGAAATTATTAATAATTTTAAGCAATGCTAGGTAAATGCTACACATAGGAAAGTTAAATCTTGACTACTATGATAATGTCCAAAATTTAAGAAACTTTGGGCAGTTACTGACAAAAATATTCCTTACATATTAAGCTAGCATGGGCCTGTGTGAACTCACCTTTACTGCCATTATTACGCCACTGGGGACGTGTCTCATCTTGTCCACCACTCCATACGCCCCTCGCCCCAACTCTCCAATCTGCTCCAAATCATCTGCCTTCACCACAAAGTTCTGCTCAGAACACAAACACGAGTGGTAAAAGTATTATACCAAATTTCGGTATATTACCGAAATTGATGCACATACACAGAATGGCAGATGAAAGGAAACCAAGAAAAAAAAAGAGACATACAGAGAGACGGGCATTAACACTAACAGACTGAAGCCTATATTCCAAACAGACAAAGACATCTAAAAAGAAAATGGCACAAATGTGTATAAGCTGATTGCTTCCTATGAGGTCTGTAGAAAGGAAAATGTTATCTCCAGGAATGCATGCTTCCAATCCCTGTCCTATCACTAGCGATCACAACAAACGCCTTAAACCTGGAGGCAACAAACTTGGTTCTTGAGATATTCTTCACAAAAGCTCCAACACCCCAATCTGACTTTATCAAAAAACTGATGTTACTTACTCTTGGGTTGCAAGTCTAAAAGCCTCAATCTTTGCCAATGGAAAATTCCACTTATTTGATGAGTTTAAAATAAATATTTTTATAGCCTGAGAGGCAGTAAAGTGCATTCCAGGCTGCCTACAATCAGACGTATTCAAAAGGGCTGTAATGTGCACTGGGCCATTCTTTACAACCCGCCGGTCTTTCACCAAGCCAAGCTTTCGTATCGAGCTCGGGACAGGGTTACATCACCATAAAAGCAATGCAAAATATGACATTTAAAAAAGATAAGTCTAATCCCCTTAGCACGGGAATGCAAATTACAAGTCACAATGCTTTGCATATAGGTGACCCAAGGACAGTTCCTCTCATAGTGCTTTATAATACAGACGAGGAAGAGATGTAGGTGAAGAGAAACCTTCAAGCATTAAATACAATTTCCCATAGAGGCTTTTTTTTTTTTTTTTGCAATGCACAGATTTATGAATAACAGATTTTCTGAAAAAAAAATTACACCAAAATGAAAGACAGAAGACAAACAGGGTTAATTCAATTAAAAATTAAAAGATGAAGATAGTTACATAAGATTATCCATCTTAATTAAAGAAAGGATGATACAACTCACCTTATCTCCAATGGTAACGCAGGCTTTGGAGTCCAGGTCTCTTGGGGGTCTGTGGAACAAAAAAATCCCATTGAGTGTCCTTGTCTGACATGGTAATTGACTCACTAACTAAAGCCAGCCTTAATTATAAAATCTATTGTACTTGCACACACAGAGTGAACCTCAAAAACAGACCTCAAAAAAAAAAAAAAAAAACTCTTTTTAAGCACAGTTTCTGAATATAAACGTGACATCTATAACAGTGTAATTATCTTTCAATTTAATCAGTGCACTAAAATCTTCATAAAATCTTACGTAGGAGCAGGTGGGGTTTTCTCAAACACCTCTTTTGGAAGCTTGAGTGGTGGCTTCTTTTTCCCTGCTGAGGGAAGAAAAAAAATCATCATTATTAAGTCATTAAAGACCTTCTGAATTGCATTTGTCAGAAAAGTGCCTTTTAAGAGAGAAAAGAAGCTTTATGTGAGATAAAAAAAGGCCTGTCTAAACAAAAGAGGCATTCTGAAACTGTCCTGAGAGATATAGAGCCCTTTCCTTTATTTCTGCTCCCCATGGAACTCCGAGATTCCCTATCGGATGAGCACTTACGGTCAGACAGCGCAAGCGGCTCCAGATCCTGCCTGACTAAATGCGAAAGAGCGAGAGAGCGCGGGGAGAGAGAGTGCAAGTGTGAAAGAGGGAGGCGAGATGGCAGGGTCAGGTGCATTCTCTCCATCTGGAGCAGATCGGAGGCGCTACCGTCACGGGTGGTACCCGTCTGAGTGACACCAGAGCGGGGCAATCCACATACCGGACGGCAAATGTACTGTCCACACCCACCTGACTAACTGATTCCAGTCTGCTAAATGCAAACAATAAGTCAAACGTCCCCTGAAGGTGTTACTACAATTCATATCAATAGTTTGTCTGAATATTAATGCAGTACTCCGGTAACAAGTCAATGATTAAAAGAAAGAATTTTACAATCTCAGTCTGTGGTACTGACTGACACCGAGCTGCTTTCAAACGCTCACATGCATGTGTCTGCACACACTTAATTAAAAAGTACACTATGGAAGTTTTTAATAAACAAAACTGCACGCGTCCTGCGAACGAACACTGTAGCCGAGATACTTCGCTCTGTTTATGTATACGCAAGTCACAGGTACTGGGCTACTCCTGCTCGGTCTAAAATAGTCTGAATATCAACACTTATGATAGGCAAAAACACGGAAGATGGATTCATGATGTACATACTCATTATATAAATTTTTTACATGTTGAACAATAAAAAGTTACAGTAGAAAAAGTAGCTTTAAAATTAATCAAATTAAGCTACATGCCATTGGTTTAATTTTTTTTGAATATTTATATTAATATTTAGCCTTGCAAATAAAGTTTAAAGTATATTAGTTTATGATTTTGCATCAAAATTGGTAGTGAGAAATCTGATACTGAAATTGACATTGACTGAAAATACGACTACAGAGTCATTGACGTTAAAGGAGTAGTTCACTTTTAAAAAACTTTTGCTGATAATTTACTCACCCCCATGTCATCCAAGATGTCAACGTCTTTCTTTCTTCAGTCGAAAAGAAATTAAGGTTTTTGATGAAAACATTCCAGGATTTTCTCCATATAATGGACTTCATTGGGAGCCAAACGGTTCAAGGTCCAAAAGACAGTTTCAGTGCAGCTTCAAATGGCTTTAAACGACACCAGACGATGAATAAGGGTCTTATCTAGGACCCTTCGAGTCACGACTCGAAAAAAGATTTGTTAATTTTGATGAACGAGTTCGAACAGGACAGTCACGAACACTCATCACAGAACAGAGCAAGGCGAGCATTTGTGCTTAAACTTATACTTTGTTATTTATTTTTTAAATGAGCAATGGTTTCGCTAGATAAGAACCTTATTCATCGTCTGGTGTCGTTTAAAGCCCTTTAAGCTGCACTGAAACTGTCTTTTGGACCTTGAACCGTTTGGTTGCCATTGAAGTCCATTATATGCAGAAAATCCTGGAATGTTTTTTAAAAAACCTTCATTTCTTTTCGACTGAAGAAAGAAAGACGTGGACATCTTGGATGACATGGGGGTAAATTATCAGCAAAAGTTTTTTTTAAAAGTGAACGACTTTAAGCGTAAATATGTAATTACTGTGCCACTACAACCAAAAGGTATAGCTAAAATAATAAACAAATGTAAAAAATAAATAAAAAATATTATATTACCACACACATATATATATATATATATATATATATATATAATATATATATATATATATAATATATATGCAGTAAGATCAAAATTAGAGAACAATGAAGAAACGCTTGATTATTTTCAGAAATATTGTTAATCTTGATTGCTTGAAATTTTGAGGGATATTCGCTGTGGATATACCATTGTTCTACTAGCATTTTTTACAAAATAACCAAGGTACTTCAACAAAAACCTTTATTTTGTGGAAAAACAGCGATCAAAATTAGAGAACAATAACCCTTGCAGCACAAAAGCAAGCATTACAACAAAAATTTGAGGATTCCAGCAGTCAAAATTTAGTAGGAAGTGTAGAGGCCCTTCCTTTGAATGACCTGAGCACATCTGCGGTCACTGGACATCACTAGATTCTCACACTGCTCTGCTGTGATCGGAGTCCACTCTTCTTCCAGTCTCTTCCACAGTTGGTAACTGTAGTGGGTTTCTTAGCCATAACTTTGTCGCCAAGGATTTTCCAATGATTTTGAATCAGGTTTAGGACTTGGCTGGCCATTTCATTATTTCAATTTTCTGAGCTTCAAGGAACTGTTTTACCTATTTTGCAGTGTGACGGGGCATTGTCTTGCATGAAAATAGTTGGCTGATTGGGAGATGCTTGCAGGGAAGGAACCACATGTTGCAGAAGGAGGTTCTGATAAACATTTGCATTCAATTTCAAGCAATCAAGATTAACAATATTTCTGAAAATAATCAAGCGTTTCTTCATTGTTCTCTAATTTTGATCTCTACTGTATGTATATATATATATATATATATATATATATATAAAACAGTAAAAATAAAATACTAAGCCAATGTTGTTGTGTCACGCTGCTCAAACAGAGCAAAGTTTGAAGGCCTGAAAGAGCCATGATGTTTACAGTTTAGGATAATCAATACACAAATATCTTAATTATAGTTGACCTCTGCATATTAAGCTGAAAAAGGAGAAAGTATTTTAACACCACAAAAAAAAAGAAGAAAATCCGCAAATCCAAAAAGTCTACACCGATCACTACATGAGAAAGGTGTGGCTTCAGAATAGTCCTGACCACACCATGAGCCCGCAAACAGGAAACAAATGCAGACACTTCCCATAGTGTCACAATTATACACAAAATATGAGCTGCTATTTGCCAGTGCAGCGTGAGAAAAGGGTTGTGTCCTGTTGTGTGCCCGTTACACCATTGTTAACAGCAGAAAAGTTGTTCTGAACCTCTCCCACCTGCTTTTACATGCACAACAATAGCAACAGAAAGCTGACACTCAAAAAAAAAAAAAAAAAACTTAAACTCACCAAGCACTCCAATCCCTTTTAAAGTGAAGGGTACAAAACCACAAAATGATCGTGTGCCTCCTGCAGAAAGTACATCACTGATCAAGACTGCCAAAATAACTATGCCCCAACTCCCCAGCAACACTCAAGCAATGTTCCATGGTGAAAGCCCTAATCCTTAAAAATCACACATGCTGACACATCACAGGCCGACACCCGATAGCTTTCTTCAGAGTGATCACATCAGCGATGTAGGGAAAAGACTGTTCTCAGTTACTGGACCTCCGTGTGACTTTGGGAACTTTATGAAACTGTTGCATAAGCATTAAAAACAGCCACTTCAAGCACTTCAAATATAAAGTGCCCTTCCATGTCACAACGCTCCCAGTGAAAGGTTCCTGGTTCCTGGTATCGAGTATTGAAATTAAAGCCATAAAGCAACCGGAAGTCATTCGTTTTTATCAAGAGTTTGCAATTAATGGGGAGGGAGGCAGCATGAACGAACGTTGGCGACGTGACAAAGTTGAGCAGAGTAAAATGGTACACAGTCTAGGACTATAGCGATTCGACAACCTACAGCTATTTGATGTACAGAGAATGTAAGGGAGATGCAGAGGCGGCTCTATCTGCTGGAACATGTACAGACGTGTTCAACAGACTGGAGAAGCTCTTTCATCCATCCCGAAGCCTTCATGAAAATTACCAGCAGCATCATTAAGAACAACTGAACACATGCATGCAGAATTGCAGATACACACATATTCCATTTACTTTGGTTGCATCAACAAACTCTGTATATAAATTCTGCTCTTGAAGTGGTTGTCAATTATTGCTTGCATAACAGAGATAAAAAAAAGGCTTCCTATTCAACAAAACCACTGTACATTCAACTAACATACCATGTGAAGTTCAAACTAGGGCTGGTCAACGCATTGACGATAGTTGGATTCATTGAATTGAATCAAAACTCTTAAACAATTCAACTATGAATTTGTACCATTTGTTGCTATATACCTGTTGCATATTTTTACATTTGAATTAAATTTACTTGCATTAAACACATACAAGTAAATGTATATAGACGAATTGAATATAATCCTCGCGGATCATATGCGCGAGTTGGTGCATATCCGAAAACGTATCGGCCCAATTTGAATATTGCACATAATGCTATATTTTAAAGAGATATGGAGGAGAAACTATTAGCGATTAGGAGGAAACTGCAGCTTGGCCGCGCTGTGATCTAAACTAAACACTATTGGCTATTGGAAAAAAGGGGAGGAGCTGTTCGATATGTCCCGCCCTGTCTTCCTGTTTCAGTGGAAATTACATCAACACATTGAATAATGCTGCGCGTTTCAAGGCACTTCAGTCTGCCTTTAATAGACTCGGTTTACATAACAACAGTGATATAAAAAGGCTGGCATATTTTCATTCATTTTTTAGCTACAACAAGCCCTAGTCAAATCCCAAAGTTGACCTAAAAACCACTGTTCCCATAGCAGTAAACAAAAACACATACACACACACACGACTGACAGCACACAATATCAGTACACGAAGTGCTTGCATAGGGAAAACAAGATAGTGAGAAGAGGCAAAAAAAGATCAATAGATTATATAATCCTGCTGTATTTGCAGGAAACAAGGGTATTGTTCAAAAAGTACAGAAAGTGAATTAAGTTCAAAAGGCAATTTCTGCACACCTAGTTTTGCAACAGTTATATTTGTATAGTTTGAATAAGACAACTAATGTTGACAATGTTATGTTGAACAAATGAAGGCGCACACCAACTTATTTTTTCCTTAAACTCAGCCTTCTAATGTAATGAAAAGCACACGGTGTACAGGCATGTCAGACATGCCGCAATAGAAACCTTCAAAACACATTTGAATAAATCAAACGCCTAATTCCTGTTTCATTCGCAACACAAGAGGGTTTGGACTCCTAGCAATGCGAATCGGGGACAATCCGCCGTGTTTCCCTACTATGTTGCAACATGAACTTGACTGACCCGAGACCCTCTTGATGTAGCTTGCTTGACTGGTTGTAATCTGCCCAGGACTGTGTCTGCAGTCAATAAAACCCAAGTCAACCAGTTCAAGGACTAGAACTGGTTGACTTCCCACTCACTATCCCACTCACATACAGAATTTCAACAATCCCAAGGGTTTTACTTGAATTTCAGGGCCAGTGAATTAGAAAGAGAGAGATGAAAATAACTTCTCTTTGGCTGCCGGCTGTTTGTCCCCTCTGACCGCACTGGCAGTTTATAAGACACACTATACTTCCAAAGATGGCAGACCCTTTGGGTTCCAGCAGCTGGGGACACTGCTTTAGAACGAATGTCGTCACTGCATCCTCTGCTGTCCTGACAGACACAGTCCAGGAATGCCATGTCATCTTCAGAGATAGATAATGGAATCATGAATCATGTTCAGTCTCTTGTACGTTATGTGTGCATGAATCGATGCTTGAGCAGTAAGTGGCTGCAGTTCACTTAACGGCCACCGGTGTCACTAATAACAAGGGTTTCTGAATTCTACATATAGCCTCTTTAAAGGTGCAATGTGTGATTTTTAGCGGCATATAGTAGTGAGGTTACAAATAGCAACCAACAAAAGTTACGGTGGTCGATAGGAAAAGATGTCATCGTACCCCATACACTCGGACATTCTCTGCTTCCAAGTCCATTGAAATGCATTGCAGTTAGTCAGTTTTCATTCGTTTTTATATGTTTTTTCTTGTCATTTTAAGTTTAAAATGGTCAAACGGTGTGCATGACGTACATGCAACTCTAGGTATCCCGAGAGGCTGGGCGATGGTTTGTATTTTTTATCCTTTCCCAAGTAACCCGGTTCCTATGGATTCAATCCCAATGATGTGTCAGATCAATGACATGGAACTTTTTACTGTTAACAGATCCTAGTATATTACAAAACGCAGCTTTAGCAGAAGAAAAATCTAGCTATGCGAATACGGAGCTTTAAGCTAGGTTTAGATAAAAAAATAAGCTAGTAGCAATTACCATAGCATATTTTACAAGTCACGTCAATTTAGATTAATACATTCAAAGTAATAATAATACATTAATATATTGAAAGTATCACTTCTTACCCTGCAGTCCATTAACAATGCTGATCCTCTAACTTGTTGTCTAAAATGGTGATGGCAACGATATGCGGTTTATTACGTTTACACGGTGACCTGTAACGTTAATTTTTTGCCTGGAGCAGAAGCTTTTCATCGACCTTCTCAACAATAAAATTATTGATATAACCCTCCAATGCATAGTTAAGGCTCTTTTGGTGACTTCGAGATGATATATAATCTTTCTGTCTCCAAAAATCATCAATTGCCTCTTGTGAAAAGCCTCCTACTGTGACAGCTGCCATAGCGCCCGTCACCGAATGTTGACTGTTTGTCCAAGTGAGTGGAGGGGGCGTGGCTTAGCCATAGGTCAATTAAACAATGAGGTTCTTTACAAAGATAAATTAAGAATGATGTTTACTTTATTCAGTAAAATTATATGTTATTGTGAATATTACTGTTACTTGTTCATCATTGTGTCAGTGTTTTAGTCGCTGACTTTAGCTAGCTTCTTTGCACGAAGAACAACATAGGGACGAAACACGCTCTGTAGTAGTTTGTCCATTTAGAGCTACTGTAGAAAGAACATGTCGGCACAAAATGTATATTTGGTAGGGCTGCAACTAACGACTATTTTAATAGTCGACTAGTCACCGACTATTGAAACGATTAGTCGACTAATCGAATAATTATTAAATTTTTCTAAAATTTAGCATGAGATTGCTTTAATTCTGTGGAAAATGATAGTAAACACAAGAAGTGGGTACTTCAATGAAAAATGCATATTTTTTTTTTTTTTTTTTTTACCAAAAATACGCTTATAAAATGTACATCCAAAACAAAACGTATCGGTTTCCATATTATTTAAATCTTACCTAGGCGAGTCAAACTCTGTTTCATTCAACTGTCCGTGCTTTCTCTTTAAATGTTTGTGCATCACCGAGGTGCTGCCGTGATACGCAAGGACTGCTTTGCAAACCATGCAGTAGGGCTGCAGTGTGATATTGGTAAAAAAAAAATCACATTGCGATATTTTATTTTCCTGCGATATATATTGCAATATAAAAACAATTTCACCAGATGATTTAAATAGCTCTATTTGGAAAAAATGCATCATTCTAGAATGACTGGGGTGGATTTGTCATGGAGTAAATCCACATAGTGTGGATAAACTAATATTAACAAATGTTAACTAATGTAGTTAACTAGACTTTAATAAATGGAACCTTATTGTAAAGTGTTTCCGATTTTTTTTCCGACGTTATTTGAGCACAATTCACAACCAGTGGTAGTTAGTTAAAAAAAAAAAACGTCGGTCTTCCGACCTTTTACCATCATGCAATCTCAAAGATATTCAGTCAACTCAATTCACTAATATGAGAGAGAGAGAGAGAGAGAGAGAGAGAGAGAGAGAGAGAGAGAGAGAGAGAGAGAGAGAGAGAGAGAGAGAGAGAGAGAGAGAGAGAGAGAGAGAGGACGGTGAGTGTGCGCGCGCGACCGGGGGTTTCACTCTCTCTGCTCGTTCTCTCAGTTAAACAAGCGCAGCTGTCAGTCATCTATTCTATATAACTCACCTGTCAAACTTTTGCGGGACAAACGCATTAGTAAGGCTGACATAAAACAGCGCGCAAGTTCCAGTCTTCTTGCACTTGATGTTTAAACTGACAGGACTCGCAAAGTGATAAAAATCCGCGAATCATTCACAAGCATTACTGGCCGGGGAGCTGCTGACTCGTAGCCTACTGATCATGAATCACGCATCAACTGACATCGCACATATCTGCCTATCGTGGATGCGCACATCGCGATATCGATGCTAAAATGATACATCGTGCAGCCCTACAGGTAATCTTTTTATTCGCCGTATCCAGGCTAAAATGCACCCAAACTTTAGATGTTTTGGTACGCGCAGCTGCTGCGTTGGACGCCGCCATTTCTGTATGTTATTGCTCAGCAGAGAAGCTAATTCGCATGTGAGACTCTCGGAAGAGAGATGCCTCGGTCGGAAAAAACATGTCTGGCGACAAATTCGACAATTAAATTTATTGTTGACTATTTCTATTATCGATTTTTGTCGACAACGTCGACGAATCGTTGCAGCCCTAATATTTGGATGTAAGGGGACCCGCGGTGTATGTAGATATGTAAACGGTAATAAAAAAATAAGGTCTTATACACCACTGAAAATAGTTATGTATATTATATTGGATTTCTGCCAACAGATCCTCCTAAATATTACACAATGCACCTTTAAAGGTTGCATAAAAGGTAAAATAAAATGTACAATTCTAGTAGTTGGCCTTTAATAACAACATAACATTCTTGAATCCACTGCCGCTTCAAACATTAGCGCTGAAACAACTACATAGAAAATGCTGTTAAAAATAAAATCAACCAACAAAGATTTTAATTCAATCAATTTCATTTATTTTTTGGATGTGTACTGCAACAAGCACTGAAAACCTCAAAAGAGTGACTTTACAGTACTGAAAAACACAATGTTAAAAACACATTTCTATGTAAAATATGCATTTGAATGGCACAGTGTGAGCTGGAGTGGAAAGTGCACAAGCTAAATTGGGAGCACTACTAAATGCTTTAACGTAGATCATACAGCTGTGTGTAATTGCCGTGTGAGCCATGAGAAACTGCTTGTTGAGAAATGTTTTCCACAGTGCATAACTTTTTACTGATATATTACTGTAACAGTGAATGTTATAAATTCAAAGTCAAGCGGGTAATTCCAATTAACAAAACAGTTTGCCTTAACAGCATGCACCGCGCCATAACACTTGTACACTTCTAGACACTTGTCTGAACGAAAGTGTGCACATGCATCAACCAGATAGATGCAGCTTGGGATAGAAGACCAGCTCAAGAGAGCAACATTGGTTTAATCAAACCTGTTTGAAAACAGTTCTTCTTGTAGGTCCATTTGTTGATGTTCGCACCATATAAATTTACCTTTAACTGCAATGTAGTTATATATATTTTGCATTCATATTCTGACAGTGCACTGATGTATGACAAGCAAATGACATGCATCTCTTTCCCCGCCACAGTAAAAATGGCCCTCAGAATATTTTGTATGAAGACAATTCTCTTTTAAACCTCAGCTTTTAAAAAAAATAATAACACTACTTTATTCTAGCTTCATGAATTTTTTTTAATCAACACTTGAATGTTGGTAAGTTTCATTAAAAAGCAACATTTTGAACAAAAGCTGAGAAAATCATGTTTTTTTCTTTTCTTTCAAAGACTAGCTACTATGTGCACAAGCAATGCTTTTTATCACTTGTTTCTGCTCTTTTTTTTGTCTGCGTTTTGATCAGGGTATTTAGTTCTCTTTCAGAAGTTGGGTAATAGCGCCCTCTATCGTATAAGTGAAAAAAACGAAACCTGGAAAATTCTGTCAATTAGGGCCCTATAATTTCCGCGATCACGGAATCGCGGACGGAATCGCGGAACTGGCCAATTAACGCGGAATCTAGTGTTAACGCGGAATTTCGCGGAATTTTACATATTTGGAATGAAATTCAGTTTTTGTGGGGGAGAAGAACGTATGTCTGGGGAAAATGCAGACGGGGAAGCAAATCTGGGCGACACAACCGTCATTTCAGTCATGACGGCATCAAAACAATAGCGCGTTTCCACTGAAAGCATGGCGAAGCGGCTCTCCGCGGCTCTGCTTTCGTCGGCGAAAAAGTTAAGAAACTCACACAGCACGCATGCACGCACACAAAATCCCCCGTGCATGTCTGTCATGAGTTGCCGGACGAGTTGTGTGTCTCCGAGTCGAGAGCGCGAGAGAGAGACTGAGTGTGTCGAGAGAGGCGCGCGAGAGAGACGAAGCTAGTCCCAATGTGCACACTATCCATCCTAAATAGTATGTGACATTAGTAATTTTCAATACTATTTAGGGCATAGTATGCACATTGGGACGGTGTCCGTGAGCGCACTCGACAGTGCGCGAGAGAGAGACAGAAGCTGCGTCCCAATGTGCATACTATGCCCGAAATAGTATTGACAATTACTAATGTTACATACTATTTAGGATGGATAGTGTGCACATTGGGACGCAGCTAGAGTGTGACTTTTATTTTAACTTATATAAACTAATATAATTTATTTTACAGGACAGTTTAAAGCTCATAACGATATTTTATTCTTACTTGAAGTTCTTAGAGTAGGCCTACAGTGTTATGTTGCATCATGCAAGTATTTGTCATTTTAAGAGTAAATGCCTATTTTATTTGTGTACATTTTAATCATTAACATTAAAAGCACACTCTTTTTACAACTAAAATAACAGTAAAGGGTAAAAAAAACTGAATTCCCAAAAATTAAAACGGAAAAAACGGAATTTGCAAAAATTAAAACGGAAAAAAACGGAATTTGGGAAAAATAAAATGGAATTTGGGAAAAAATAAAACGGATTTTATAGGGCCCTAGTCAATGTCTGCATTGTCTAACAAATCATGGAAAATTCTGTCAAAGGCCGTGAAAGAGTTAAAAACATTTTTTACGTTTTTAACTTTCTTTAGTGAGTAATGTTGCCGTTTCAGCATGAAAGGTCTGCAAAGTTAAAGCATTCAGCCACTCCTAAGGGAGTTATTCTCTATATTAGTAAGCAGCACTGTTCATGAACTCCCTGAAAAGTCTCAATTAGCCCTGACAGGTACTGACAATATGGTGGCAGACGCATTGTCTAGAGCTCCTTAAGGCCTCATTATGCTTCTGTGTCAACTCCACGGCGTAGCTACGCCGTCACTCATACGGCGTCGTGGCCGTTTTATGGTTCTGCGTCAGATTGCGTTGCATCTGACCAATCACAGTCCTTGCGGTCTGCGTCACCTGCCGCGTAGTTACATTTTTTTGGAGGTGCACGTCGAGCTACGGCGTAGGGGTCGGAGAGGGGTTTGCGGCGACGCAGAGGTGTCTGCGGGGGTACGCCGTCGATTCGACGCATTGTTTGGGATGTTTTATACGTCGTATTTTGAAGTGAAATACACGTTGGATTTTTTGTTGTGGGAGGAATATTGAATATTTTTGTTCCCTTGTTAATGTAGCTGCTCGTTCCCTTTTGGAACAAGTGGGCGCAATGTAACTTTTTTTTTTTGTGTGGTGACCGTGAGGAGAGCAAAAAAGGCATTTGCCTTGTGAGGCCTAGTTGAGCATTAACGAAACAATCGAAGCGGATCGAAACTGATCTAGCCGACCAATCAGAGCACATTGCACTTTTCGGAAGGAGGGGCTTCAGAGAGACAGGAACTAAACAGTGTTACTGGCAGACTAGGAAGAAGTCGAACGATTTATCGGTTTTGCTAGCATCAGTTATCAGCAAAAATACATACCGATAGTTTTTCTGGGTTGCGCCCTTTGCTGGAGAGGATGCGCTGTCATTACACAGTACGAAAGCAGCCTCTACAGGCGAAATAAAAACTATCACTCTTGGTGTTTGTTTTGACACACGAGACTGCACAGAGCGGGAAACAAACAATGAAACAGTATGTTATACAGTAAACGCACATATGCGTTTTCATATCATTATAAAGTAATTCATTTGATGACTAGATTCTGCATTAGTGGAGAACAGTAGTATGTTTGCCGTCGAGGCTGAGAGGACTAACATTAATACCGTAATTCCTCAAATAAAAACCAGGGCCTTTATTTACCTAAACTGCAAAAGGTAACAGGCTTTTGTAGATATGTGGCAGGCCTTAATTTTTGTAATAAAGGTCAGCACTATTTTATGTGTTGTGTTTATTTTCATTCAGCATCCATTTTAAAAACTATCAGTTGATTAATCGGTTATCGGCCAGCGTGTTCCAAATTATCGTTATCGGTAAAATCCACCATCGTTCGACCTCAAAGAGCTGCACCAATGAAAAATGTGTGAAAAATTTAGTTTTTTGAACATTCAAGCATGAAAACCTTTTTCTGGAAGACTCCAAAAACAATCAAGACTTAGAAAAAGAGAATGAAATTGTATTGTTTTTCGATTATATTCTTCTCCAAGCATTGGAAGATACTAGGAGGCGTACCATTTCAAAGATGCATGATCCGGTTGGCACTGCAGAATTCGAGCAAGGCAAAGGGCAACCAGAGGGTGGAGTCCTCAACCTGTTACTCAATATCTACCTTGACATCTTCCACAACACACTGCCGCAGTTACACTAAGTGCTCTATGTGATGTAAAATCTTTTATTCAGCACTTAGCATAATTGATTGTGACACACACCATTTTGAAAACCAAACAGATGTGTTAACAACAAATGTGGACATTAGAAACCTGCACAAAAACTATATTAGGTAGCCTACTTATCTCACCATTTTTTTTAAAGATGCCACCTTTTTAAATTCAGCAAGCAGGCTGTAGCTTACGGCAAATTATTCCACAGTATAAAGAAACGCATATTGAATGTTACAAGCTTTATTATGAAATCTGAAAGGCTTTAATAAAATCATAATTTTCATAAGGAGAATTTTGCACCACAATTTAATTTGCAGCAACGGAATATTATTTTCTGCATGCGAGAGAGTTTTACACAACATGTGGGGTCAAGTAAGGGCTGCCTTAATATCTAACACATTTTGGCTTCATTGGATGACAACAGAGAGCAATTTACTGCCCCCTGCAGAGAAGGGTCCTCCCTTGGGTGCTTTAAATACTAAATCTTTATTTAAAAGAGGCTACATGATGTAATCACTCTCTACAATAGCATCATCACCAGGAACTTCCACATTTCTGCACACATTCTCTATAAAATATAGACGAGAGCACAAATTCCAAACAAATCAAATAAGTTAGTCTACAAGACTATGTCCTACAATGGCGAACAGCAGGAATCCATTGTAATAATCATATGTTATATATTATTGATAATGCATTTATTTGATCAAAAACAGTGAAAAGAGTAATATTTTTAAATATGATTAAAATTTAAATAAATGTTTTCCATTTTAATATAGTTTAAAATGTAAAGTTTTCTTGTGATGGGAAAGCTGAATTTTCAGCATCATTACTTCAGTCTTCAATGTAGGGGTGGAACGGTACACATAAGTCACGGTTCGGTTCATACCTCGGTTCAGACGTCACGGTTCGGTACGATTTCGGTACAATGGAGTGAAAAGCAAAACAAAAATGCAGAAGGCATTTTTATAAATGTCTTAAGCCTTGTATTTTTTAAATAAGTTTTATTAATAAAGGCATAGAACCAGTTTATTTGTAGTGCACTGACAGGAGTTTTATATAATTAGTTTATTAATTAAATTATTAAAAAGATGAAAAGACCTTGAGATATGTTTGGTAATTGTACCTGAATGAATTTAAAATTAATTTGCTCTTTCAGATCAATATATTTGTTTTCCTTCATTTTAGTTAACCCTAACTTTATTCTCATCTGAATTATAAATAATTTATTTCCGTATAAAATAATACTACCTTTAAAAACTTTTGTTAACATTTGTAGGTTACAGTTTGACAAGAGTTTAGAGTGTAACAAAAGCACAATGTTGTGTTTTATTGCAAGTGTACACAAAAATATAAGTAAACATTAAACACTTTGCAGTTTTAATGATGTCCTGTATGAAAAAATGACGGAGTATGTTTCCACTGTTTGATCGCGCACGAGAGATCTCTCTCGCACGCGCGCAAACACACACACACACACACACACACACACACACACACACACACACACACACACACACACTGACTGTTCATCGCGCCTCTCTCTCGCACACTAGGGGTGTAAGAAAAAATCGATACACTTGAGTATCGCGATATTTTATTTTGCAATACTGTATCGATTTTCAAAAACGCAATATCGATTTTTTTTTATTTTTTTTTACAAGCAAAAGTATTCATGGGACCGTGGTTCCCGTTTATGTTGTGTTTAAATCCCTACCACTAGATGGCTATGCTAAGACGCACCACTAGTGTCATCCTATTTTGATTAATATATGCGCGAGGGAGAGAGAGCAAGACCATAGAAATCATGAGCAAGACAGCGCGCGTGTTGTTTGAAGACGTGCGAGTGCGCGCGCGCGCGCGGGCGGGGCTCTCTCTCTCTCTCTCTCTGCTCGTTTGCGCAGCAGTCATTCTACATCACTCACCGATCAAAAAAGGCTTTGGCGGGACACAAATTTGCTTTGGCGGTGCCAAAAAGCGGACGATCTGACGGGTTTTAGAAGATTAAATACAACCCGAAACTACAAAACAGACCCGGCCTTATTTGAGACCGGCCTTTATTTACCCAAACCTGTTGCCACACCAGGCGTGTAAAAGAGGCATGCGTCTATTTGGGACTCGGCTATTATTTGAAGTTTTACGGTATGTTGTGTTGGATGTACCCTGTGTATTAATAATAGTGCAAGCATTTTTTTAATGACATATTGCACCTCAGATTGCAACTTATGTGTTATGTATTAGCCTAGATGTCACAGATGTCACAGTCAGGGGCTATGTATTTTCTTTAACTGACTATTTAGCTACATTTGTTCCTCAATGTTTCCTTTAGGAATCGTGTTCGTGTTTTTGCAACACAAAAATTGTTGGACGTAGCCTACCCTGTGTACTAGGAAAAGTGCAAGCATTTTTTTATTGACACATAATTATAATGATGAATAACATCACACATAATGTGTATGTGTTATGTATTGTGACAGGGGTATGTATTTTCTTTTATTATGGCCTACTTGAGCATATACAAATTTGCTCATTAAGAACCTGTGAACCACAACCCCAAACTGGCAGTTTGATTTTCTGTGTACTGAATTGTTTACCTAAAGTAAACTTGTTTGACTTTTATGCACATCATGTCTTTTTTTTTTTTAAATAATACTTTTTCTAAAATTATAGTCCTATTTTAAAAAAAAAAAATTGCAATATATCGCCTTATGCACAGTATCGAAATATATTGCAATATATTGAATCGTGACCCATGTATCGTGATACGTATCGTATCTCCAGATTCTTGCCAATACACAGCCCTATCGCACACGCGCGCGCAGACACACACAATGGGCGCCTCTCTCTCTCTCTCTCCTCTCTCTCTCTCTCTCTCTCTCTCTCTCTCTCTCTCTCTCTCTCTCTCTCTCTCTCTCTCTCTCTCTCTCTCTCTCTCTCTCTCTCTCTCTCTCTCTCTCTCTCTCTTCTTCTCTCTTTCTCTCTCTCTCTCTCGCTCTCTCGCGCTTTCTCTCTCTCTCGCTCTCTCGATCTCTCTCGCGCGCGCCGTTTTTGTACCGTGTATTCTACGTGCAAATTCGTGCACCGAACCGTGACGCCCGTACCGTTTCGGTTCGATACGAATACATGTACCGTTCCACCCCTACTTCAATGTCACATGATTCAGAAATCATGCTAATATGCTGTTGTTCTGTTAAAGAAACATTTCTTATTATCAATGTTAAAATCAGTTGTGCTGACGTTGAAACGTTTCTTCGAGGATTCTTTGATGAATAGAATGTTTTTGAACTAGAAATAGCCAACTTTACAACATTATTTACGGTTACGTGTGAACAATTTTATCATTGTCACTTTGAATTATTAATTTGTTTTGGGGTTTTTTTACTTCCTGACACCAGACTTTTGAACAGTAGTGTATTCTTATATGTAAATAAGAATTTATAAGCATCTAATTTTTAACTGCATCAAATCTTGCTGTAAAAAAAGTAATTACTGCAAAAAGGGACCAGCCTATAATATATGGTTTCATAATGACATCCATCTAAATAAGAATTAAATACAATTTGGGTTGCTTTAAAACACCATTATACTATTGCCCCCATATGAGCCATAGATGTCGTCTTTTTTAGAAATGTATTTCACACCCTGATCACAATAAGCTAAATGCAGTCCTTTCTTGGAAAGCAACACTGTAGGTAATGCTATGGTAAGAGACACCCTGGCTGCCTTTAAGAGAAAACCTTAAAAGTGGTTAATTATTCAGAAGTCTGCAATAAGATGGATCAATGTCAGAATGCAGTTCTTGCAACCAAGCATAGCTCACATCCCACGAGAGAGCGAGAGAACGAGAGAGAGAGAACGAGAACAAAACGACAGACAGAGAGGGGCCTCTAGACAGGGCCTCCCAGAGAGCCAATAGAGTCATCATACTGGTCACTCCCAAGCCATTCAGCAGGAGGACACTCCCAGGCTTGGCATTACCCCTTTAAACACAGCTTAGCTGCTTAAAAAACGCATGCAATGTATTGCTTACACTTAGCTGTGGGGACTGGGACTTGCAGGCTGTGATTTGCATGCAAGTACATGCCCTGAATTGCAGCATGCATGCATTCTGGAGAGAGATGGTGGTGCATGGCCGTACTCTCCAACCACACAGCCGCAAGGTGAAAGGTCTGAGGGGGATCAGCAACACAATGCTTGAAACAATCCTCATACTATTGCATCAAAACAACACAGCAAGGCTGGACGGTCACCAACAATTGAGCTGTCGTAAATAGGGGATTTAGTATCTCTGTGGTCTATTAGCATGACAAACGTGACAATTGCACATGACGGCAACACGCAGGCCTTGTGCATGGAGGGGACATCGATTGACTGTGTGTGCACCACTGGGGCCAGTGCAAACTCAATGAACCAGGGCCCAACAAGCACAAGATAGACCCCCACTGACATAATTGGAACTGCTCTTCCAACAAATCGCTTCCACCCAGAAAAACAGCGGCCAACTTTTAAAACGTCTACGTGCATCCTCTTAATGTACTGTTTGTATCAAATCAACTTTGCAATCAGACTTTCAGTTTTCCTTCTGAGCTACGCACCTTTAAGGTATTTGCACACAAAAAACTGCAATCTGTGTCACGTATGCTTCATAACAAAAGTATAAAGCATGCATATGCATGGAAGGAAACTGACAAGTATAGATTCTTTATAATCTGCACATTTTAAGAAAGAATCAACTTTTTTCCCCACCAAACATGAATGGGCTCCTTGCACGTAACTACTTCCTTACCGGAAATGCGGCCTCGTCTTTTCCGGCGCTTTTCTACACTATGAGATGAGATGTTTACAAGAGTTGCCGAAACTTACAATAACCGACGTATATCGCCTTTGTAAGTCCTCCTCCAAATCACCTACCAGCAAAATAGAGAGAATGGCTTTAAAATGTATGCCTCTTCATATATCCACGGATATGAAGGCAAGTCTATATATCTCAAACTTTATGGCTTACGTTAGTTTGCTAGCTTACATTAGGCTAATAAACAATCCCGGGCTGACAGAATATGCGTGTTATAATGCTGTACTGTTTTCTAGTATTAGGCGGAAAATGTCTACGTTGTGTATGTACGCCTTCAAACAGGAAGAGAGCGAGCCGTATTTACCCGTTGCGGATATGAAGTCAGGTTGCTATGTGCAAGGAGCCCATTGCATTTAAAGGGATAGTTCACCAAAAAAACTGAACATTCTTTTTCATCTGTGGAACAAAAGTCAATGGGGTCCGAAACAACATTCTGAAATATATTCGGGAACACAAAAGTAAAAAAAATGCACAGGTTTGGAAGGGCAAATTATTTTTGCATGAAATATCCCTTTAAAGAGTCCCCATTCAACATATTAAGTTTTAACTAGATATGATTCCAACTAGTATTCCTTAAACATTGCCATTCACAATCCGTAATACCTGAACCCTTCCAGTTCCTCATGCACAGGTAAAGGCTGTGTTTGTTTGCATGACGGAGGGGTTGGTTCATAAGGATTTAGTTTCCTCAGGTGTGTCACTGTTATACAACAACACAATTACTGCTCTTTCACTGCTGCCAAAATCACCTCATTAGGGCGTCAGAATCAAACATTCTTGAACCACGCCTACTAATACATGATTGATGAGTGTTCTGTTCACAGAATTTAAATGATCATGCGCTCAATCTGCCTCTCGACTGCAGCCACTGCATGGGTCGGTATGGACCAAGTATAACAGCTGCTGGCCGTAGCTTTAATTTGGGCTAGTGCATGTACGTCGATTGGGCCCACGGTGTGAGAAACCTCACACACGGGCTCTATACAGTGTTTCTGTGAAAGAGCAAGGACATTAGATATGTTGCAAAGGCTCCATGGAGTGTAATTAAGGGGTCTAGGAGCGCAGGGCTGGGAAACATGTGTTTTTGTCAGAATTATTATTATTATACTTTTTTGCCTTAAAACAGAGTGCACATTCCAGAATGTAAATAGTAGAAAAGTCTGAAACATGCACCAGTACTATAGAGCTCTAAATACTGAAGGTTTTTGGTATACACACATTAATTTGGCCTGGGTCTAGAGATACACTGTAAACACCTGGACATTTTTCTGCCATCTGATTTAAAAAAAAAAATGCAAACAAGTCTGAATTACATTTGGTACACCTGGACTTTTTCTGCCATTCTGAATTTAAAAAAAAAAATGCAAACAAGTCTGAATTACATTTGGTACAATCGACTTGTGCATGCCATTTCTTTGACCAAATGACTACAACTGCATAATATTTCCAGAAGTTACTAGCCAAGCTTAACAATTGTTGACTGCCACAAAACTTGGTGTGTCATTTTAAGAGTTTAGTCTGATGCAGCATGCAAAGATTCATGCAGTATGGCGCTGTAAGTGGAAAACATGAAATGCATGCAACAAATTTGCATACAACGAATTGAATGATTGTGCATGAACTGGTTTTAACAAGTCGTTTTATAAATTGTTTGACTAATTACAACCCTGTCTGTCGCTAAATATGCAAGTAACAAGCAAGTGAACGGTAATAGCGCACTTATAAGATAAGTGCGCTGTTTTTCCACAGCATTTTGCTTAAGGGTTTGTGAATATTTTTGCATGGAGACTTGTGTAGCACATCTGAACCCTGTTCCTTAAACTGATTGCAGCAACAAAACTATATTTAGCTCCTTATTTTTGCAGCCTCTACCTATGCATTACTGTTGGAACAAAGCTTGCATGACAGAGCGTCCGAATCATTTTCCATTACGCGCAACTAATAAAAATTGTTGCATGCTCAACATGGCATGCAACCAGGCTGTCAGGTCCGTTTCCCCATTGCACTTGCACACTCAACCGTCGGCCAAAGTTTCGTGTTACCTAATGCACCTCGCATGCATCAACGACAGAAGTTGTACTAACGAATCTAATCTGCAGAAAGAAGCCGAGGCCGTCGTGACGTCACAATCGAACATTGTTCGAGAGAAAATCGCCTCGTGCGCGTGAATAAGTCGGGTGCGGACAGAGCTGTGTCGTTGCACAATCACTTTTGCATTGCTGGCTAGGCAGTTCCTCAACGCGGAAAGAAGGCGTTTCTTTTAATAATCGTGGCAGAACAAGAATGCAAATAGCGCCTGTGCGAGTGTCTAAGGAGAGCATCGCCTTCCCAGTAAATCTGCAAAAGGGCAGATCATTAAAACATGCATTGCAACTGACCCTCGCGAGCCATCAAACTTTTAATGCATTGGCCACGATGAAGCTGCAGCCGTGCACTTTGCAAGCCATGCAACGCTGCCTGCATTTCCGAGGTTTTGCACGGTTCGGTTGAGTAAAAAAAAGTACCTACCTCCTTTTGGCACGGACATCTCCCCTTTTGGGTTGGGGGAAGGGGACGCACAAAAGACTTTGCCTTCCTTGTCGCTCCCTCCTTCCATCTATCCCTCGCAGTGAGGCTTCAAGCGGGCTTGCTTGCAACAAAGGTGCAAAATACAAGCCCCGATCTTCATGCACTCGGAGCCTTTGGGCGTCGGGTAACTTGTTCTCCGTGCAAATGCTGGCCTTTCAATTGCACGCAACGAAAACGGGGAGATTTCTGCAACCGCTCTGCAACGAAACCTCGGCAGGCACTTACATGATGGGCCAAGGCCAGCAGCTGAAAGCTCCTAACTTGGATCAGTGTGAGCCCCTGCTAACACACGCTCTTCCTGCCTGACGACGCCGGGGATCATGGGACTGGTAGTTTGCACGTAATTGCTGTGCGCCGGGGAAAAAGGAGGAGCAGGCCAGATGCTAATGTGATTCTTTCAGGCTAACAACAGATATGGTATTTCAGACAGATAAGCAGGGTGTCAGTGAAGTACTTGAGGGATTGAATAATGAATTACTTTATTACGCAAGTGTAGGCTAATTCTCTTTCGTTCAGAATCGTAAATAAGTCTTATTCTAATTATTTTATTTATAAACTATTTCAGTAGCCTACTTTTTTGTCGTAGGACAATCGCTACAAGAAATAATTTTCAGATGTTACACGTTAGAAATTATTTAATCCAATTCTTTCTTTTTTTGCCATTAATTGTGATTAAAAAAATATCTTCCTTTATTTGTATTATATTGTATTTTGTCTTGTCCCTTTGAAATTGTACAGTACTTTGTTTTTTACGGTGATTTATAAATAAACTTTAAAATTTTAAATACATTTTGATTCCGACAGATTAATTTATAACCGCTCATGATTCAGAAGGTGTTTTGAATCACTTAAAAGAACCGATTCATTAGGGTAGTTCTTTTGTTAATTGAACTATCGTTGTTGATTCAGTAAAAATAATTTGGACTACAGTTGTCGCTGGTGGCCTACTTGAGAATTTCCCACTGTACTTTTTTACGCATTTAAATTAATAGTAAATCCCATCAAATTAAATTGAATAATCCTTACATATTATATTATTCATTAATAATTTTAAATGAGTAAAAAAAAACTTAATAAAACATTTTGTATAAACCTCAATAGAACAAGGGAATGGACCATTTAGTTTATGTGATTCGTATTCATAAATTAAAAGAAAAATGAAAATGTTTAAATTTGTGTTTGAGATTTAAACAAAATGCTATATTGAGCTCTAGTTTTTTTACTCATTTAAAATGGTTAATTTGTAATATGAATAATATATAAGGATTACTCAATTCAATTTGATGGGGAAAGGCTTAAGTGTACATAGGCTATGCAGATAAGTGCATGTAAGCGTTCCCTCTTAAGAACTGAAGACCATGTGCCTGAAGTCTTTCTCATCTTTCTTTCTCTTTTGCCCTTATAATCAATGATGGACTCAAACTTCATGAATAAGCATCATTATTTTATTGTGTGGTCTGCACAGGAGAGTTAATAGCCTACTGAACATACACATGATCCCAACATGCAAGGAAACTGATCTAAATAATGTTAGTCTGCAGGGCATAAAGATAATACAGAAAAAACAACTAACTAAGAATTTTAGATATTAAATAACCTGCACAACAACCGTGTGACATTTCAAGACATTTACAAGTTTGAAAGAGATGTGATATTCTCATATTTACAGTAGCACCTTGGAAATTTAAATATTAAAAATAATGTTATTATGGCAAAATTATGGTCAGTCATAATAATATTATTTACAATATACAATATGAATGTTGAATAAAACAATCTGATTTTGATTTTGTTCACTTTCTCTTTCTTTGACCCAATGAGTCCAGTTTTGACAAAGGAGGTTGTGTTGAATGTATATGATTATACATGCATGATTTAGGGATTCTGCCTAATTGAGTTGAAAATTACCTGCGATATGAGTAATCTTTGGGACACAAAGTGTGTCACAGCCTATATTAAAGTAATAATTTTGTCAAAAATCAAAATGCTGTCACAACGGACTAAATTTTTCGTGAAACGCGAAAAGAGATTCATTCAAATTTCTACGCTGCTCTTCTCAATGTCAGTAAATGGTGACCACAGCTACAAGGTACAATTTCCAACTTACAATACAATTTGTTCTAACACAGTACTCATATTAAATGCTTTTAATGTGGTTTTATGGTGTTTTTGTCATTGCTTGACAGCTCCTGGTCCCCTTCCACTTTCATTGAATAAGAGAGCAGCGTTAACATTCTTCAAAACGTTTCCTTTTGTATTTGATTGAAAGAAAGAAAGTCATACAGATTTGGAATGACATAAGGGTGAGTAAATAATGACTTTTATTATTAAGAATGTTCTTTTTTCTGTGAACCTTCCTTTTAATTTCATACGTTGGACTATTTTCTTTCACTTTTCCACCGAAGTAAACCTCTAAATACATTATAAGGACAGTGGAGATGCACTTCATTAGTCTTAAACGCATTAGAGACACTAAACGTTTTCTTCCCGCATCAAAAAAGTATAGACCTTCTAAATCATGCATGTGTTCCTACACCAATGTGCCTGTCACATTAGTTCTTAGTTGCTAGAGTCTGGTAAATAGGCTTTACAATGATGTGCAAGTACAGCGATCCGTCCACCAGGTACTCAGATGATTTATACTGCAGGTCCACGTCAGCCAGGAAGTCCCCCACCTCCTCTGTGCTTTGGTGGAAACCGAAGATATGCCTCACCACAAGCTTGCCCTTCTGCTTTGTAAAGATGAGCACAGTCTTTTGAAAGCTTACACCAGCAAAATCTGCGCTGGAAGTAGCAGGCGTGATGATTATTCGAGGCCGGGCGATTCCACTTCCACCGTCGGGCCGCGGCGGCTGCATGGCGCCCTGCTCGGTGTACATGGGCCGCATGCTGAGAGGGAGCCAGCGGGGCGAGAACAGGGCGTTCCACGTCACCCGCTTACTGGAGTCGAATCCGCTCGGACCCAACTGGGTCTGGAAACTGGAGCTGCGGTCGTCCCGTGCCGGGTTGCTTATGGCCCACTGAGACCCCCACATGGATGAGAGATAGTTGCGGGGCACGAAGAGGCTGCAGTTCACGTCGAAGAACTTGGCCAGCTGGAGGGGTGAAGCCGAGTGGAACTGGTACGACAGATAGAGAAGATCACGCACCGACTCGTGGTAGCGGGTCATGACCGGCGACTGTCGCTGCAGGCGAAAGAGCTCGCGTGGAGGGATCATGGCGTAACGCACCAGGCGAAGGGCGTTCTCTGCTGTAAGGCTATCCGGGTCATTCTTGGTGATCCAGATTTCAAGCGCCTCGAACAGTTCCAGTTCGCTCTTCAATACTAAATCAGAGCGCTGAAGGAAGGTCATTAGCAGTTCAACACTAACCGACGGCCATTCTGCACTCTGGAGAACCGATGACAGATTCCAGGACAAAAACTGAAGGCAGCTGTCTCTCAGCGGCGTGTCGCCCACCGTCACGGCGTACTGGTACCAGCCCACCACGTGCCCGCCCTGAGAATCGCTGGCCAGGTTCTGGCTCATGTACTGGGTTAGTCCTTGCTGGAGGCTGGAGATGTCATACTTGGTAGCCAGTCTGTGCAATGGTGTGGCCTGGTCCAACTGCAACGAGAGTTCACCGCAATACAGATATCTGCAAAACAGAAGAATATTAGTGAATCAAACTGTGTGTTTTATAGGAATTTTAGTTCAGCGCCTGAGCTTGAATTCAACAAAAAACAGAAATGTAATTGTAATTAGTAATGGTATTTGTTATATGTACTGTATATTACATACTTTTTAAACCTTAATTTTATTTCATATTTAATATGTAACTTTAAAGGAGTAGTTCACTTTTAAAAAAACTTTTGCTGATAATTTACTCTCCCCCATGTCATCCAAGATGTCCACGTCTTTCTTTCTTCAGTCGAAAAGAAATTAAGGTTTTTGATGAAAACTTTCCAGGATTTTCTCCATATAATGGACTTCATTGGGAGCCAAACGGTTCAAGGTCCAAAAGACAGTTTCAGTGCAGCTTCAAAGGGCTTTAAACGACTTCAGACGATGAATAAGGGTCTTATTTAGGACCCTTCGAGTCATGACTCGAAAAAAGATTTGTTCATTTTGATGAATGAGTTCGAACAGGAGATTCACGAACGCTCATCACAGAACAGAGCAAGGCGAGCATTTGTGCTTAAAAAACTTAAACTTTGTTATTTATTTTTGAAATGAGCAATGGTTTCTCTAGATAAGACCCTTATTCATCGTCTGATATCGTTTAAAGCCATTTGAAGCTGCACTGAAACTGTCATTTGGACCTTGAACCGTTTGGCTCCCAATGAAGTCCATTATATGGAGAAAATCCTGGAATGTTTTTATCAAAAACCTTAATTTCTTTTCGACTGAAGAAAGAAAGACGTGGACATCTTGGATGACATGGGGGTGAGTAAATTATCAGCAAAAGTTTTTTTAAAAGTGAATTACTCCTTTAATAATTTTGTATAAACTTAGCTCACAACATTGTGCTGCATATATTGGCTGTATTAGTTGGTTTGGCTGTAGATTTAAGAAATATTTGTCATAAATTACATTCTTTCATAGAAAACAAAAGGAGATTGCAGAATTTTGATACATTTATATTTAATAAATTATCTTTATTAACAAATTATTTGTATAAAGCTAAAGCTGAAAACATTTTGGTTAATTGTTTTGGCTGTTTTTGAGAAATATTGGTTGAGAAAACTGTATGTGTTGTGTATCAGGGAATAAATATCCATGCTTATTCAAAATGATTGAATTGCAATGTTTTCTTTCTGTCATTCTTATTCGAATTCTAGTTCAGCTTCCTGTGGGGTGTGTCCAATTCAATTCAACGAGAGCCAACATTTTCTTTTCTTTTTTTGTGCAAAACAATTTTGCGAAACAATCTCATTTATGGCGTCTATTGGCTCTGTGAGCCAAACTGGATTGTTACCTGATCAAATAACATAATTTTCTATTATAAAAATATAAATCTCTTTAATAATAATGCATTTCTCTTGTTGATTGAGCTATTTGCTCTCTTGTAGTTTAATGCGGTCACTCTGTCTCCAAGACAAATTTGTCTTGTTTTCCTCTTTTGCTGCGGATTGTATCTTTGTTGTCTTATCCTTTGGATCGCTATAAAGGAAATAATACCCCAAACAAAAAAACTTCAGCTCATTTAAAATAAATGTGTAGGTGGCATGTGCTCTTGTAACCAAAACATCTTCTCACGCTAGCTTCGCTTCACCATTGTAACTTCGCCCCGTTTGGCCCTTCTCATTACAAAGTGCTTTACATAAGAGCCGAGAGTTCATTTTTAAATATTGCTTTTGTGTTTCATTGATCTTATCTCCTTTTGGGTCTAGGCTGTTGACAGCAGGAAGATTGCCATTCCACCTTTGGCCATTAGAGAGAGTCTTGGACATGTGTGGGATGGGAATGTTCTCAGAATTTGTCATGTCATAACATGTTTTGGGATGATACAGCACTGCAGGCTTTTTCCTAAAATGTCAATTTTGCAGTTGTTTGATAAAGTCTCATACCCACATAAAGTCTCACCCAACTCACATGTTTGTTTGTTTTTTTTTTTTTTTTTTTTTTTAAACATGTTTATGATGCTTTACTAGCTTTTCTAGATTTGTTTGACCTAAATAATAATAATAGAAAAAAAAAAAAATTTTTTGATTTTAATTTTATTGAAACACAACAAGACATTTTAATGCTCTTTTAGTCAAGTCAAGTCACCTTTAGAGATAACAGGAAAATAATGTTATAATAGTATTGTTAAATTCAAAATTAAATGTTAAATGTCCCCAACTAAGCAAGCCAAAAGCCAATGGGACAAAGGCGAAGAGAGGCGAAAAAGGTTGGTTAATAGAGACAACGGCAGTGAAATTATTATTTTTTTAATCCATTTTCAAGCTTGGCAGCCATTGTCTTGTTATATGGTAAAACAAATAAAAAAAAATTCATTTTGTGTTCCACAGAACAAAAAACCGATGGATGGATGGATGGATGGATGGATGGATGGATGGATGGATGGATGGATGGATGGATGGATGGATGGATGGATGGATGGATGGATGGATGGATGGATGGATGGATGGATGGATGGATAAATAGATGAGGTGAGAGACCTTATAAAGGAGATGTCAACTTTCTCGAACTCAATGCTTCTCACCTGATGAATTTATCGAACACAGCAGTGCATTCTGCCGTTTCTCGCAGCACTAGCGTGCTACTATTCCGGTTTCTCAGCATCTCTTCAAACACTCGACTCTGCAGCGAAAGCACCAGCGTGTGGGCTTGGATCACCTTGACCTCATCCGCATTCACCGTTTCCACGCGTAGGGAAATGTCACTGTTATTCCCCAGCACTAGAAGGCTCTCCAGCCGAGCCACCAGCCCCTGTGAGTGACTGATCACTTCTGTAGTGCTTTCCTCCAGTCTCTCTGCCCTCAAACCTGCAGAGCGACGGGGAAGAAGTGGAATTATTAATGTCCGGTGACTGGTGATGGGTGTCACAGTATGCATGTCTAGATAATCCAAGGGAGAGAGATACAGGGCGTGGAATAGAGGATCAAATAACTTGTAATAGACAACAGGAACACAGAAGCACTAAACACTTACAACGTAATGTTATTGCAAGAGAAAGAACAGAGGCAAACTAAGGACTTAAAGGGATAGTTCACTTTGTAATTAATTTTTGATATGTTTTAGCTTACCTCAAGGGCATCCAAGATGTAGGTGTCTTTGTGGCCGCAGTATTTTCAATTTTGATATTTTTAGGTCAACCCGTTCTTGTCTGTCAGTCATATAATGCAGGCAATAGGGGTTCACCTTAAAAAGCATACACAGAGAAGTCCAAATTAAACATGATTTAATGACTCGTAAACGTAAGTACACATTGATGACCTAAGACACGAAACGAGTGGTTTTTGTGAGAAAACGAACAGTATTTATATAGTTTTTACCTCTTGTGAACACAGCCACGTCCAAGTGATCTGAGATCGCGAGCGCTTCGGTCTTTTCCGGAAAGCACCGGAAGTGAAACCTCGCGCGTGTACGTCACACATACAATTGTTTTATTTTTTAATTTTTTTGTAATTGTTTTCATTTACGACGGTTTAAACATCCCGGATAAGCGCAAATTAGTACCCTTTTAATTAGCAGTCTTACCTACAATCTCTGTTCTGTGTAAACAATGAGTGACGTACACGCGCAAGGTTTCACTTCCGGTGCTTTCCGGAAAAGAACGAAGCGCTCGCGACCTCTCAGATCACTTGGACGTGGCTGTGTTTACAAGAGGTAAAAACTATATAAATACTGTTCGTTTTCTCACAAAAACCACTCGTTTCGTGTCTTAGGTCATCAATGTGTACTTACGTTTACGAGTCATTAAATCATATTTAATTTGGACTTCTCTGTGTATGCTTTTTAAGGTGGACCCCTATTGCCTGCATTATATGACTGACAGACAAGAACGGTTTGACCTAAAAATATCAAAATTGAAAATACTGTGGCCACAAAGACACCTACATCTTGGATGCCCTTGAGGCAAGCTAAAACATATCAAAAATTAATTTCAAAGTGAACTATCCCTTTAACAACCATTGAGACTAACTAGCAAAGGAAAATAAACGGGAACAGCATAGAACCAAACAGGATACGTGTACACGACAATGATGCTAAAAACGTAGAAGTTTGCGTTCTTTTACGTACAGACGACAGCATAGTCGAAATGGTCCCGTTCACACAATGATCCGCGAAAACAAAGAATGCTAAAAATGCTGTGTTATGCTTCCAGACCAGTAGTTGGCGATGTCACTTTGAAAAAGAAACACTACGCGCCTATAGACAGAACACGTAATACGCAAGTGCATGACATCACCATTTTCACAAATTTGCATTTTTGTAGTTTACACAAAGACGATAACGATATTGTTTTCAAAAACTTGCACTTTGAAACTCGTTTTCAAAAGTTTTCAGGCCCCCAAATGTCTTTTTCGTGTAAATGAACGGCCAAAACACATAAAAGTTTTCCGCCCGTAATATTTTTAATGTTTTTGAAAGAATTCTCTTATGTGCATCTAGGCTATTTTATCAAAAATACAGTAAAACAGTAATATTGTTACATATTATTACAATTTCAAATAACTGTTTTTCCATTTTAACATATTTTAAAATCTAATTTATTCATGTGAGTGCAAATATGATTTTTTTTAAAGTGTCACTTTATCCTTCAGAAATGCTGATTTGATGCAAGAGGGACATTTTTATTATTAACAATGTTCAAACCATTAGTGAAGCTTAATTTCTTTTGTGGAAACAGTGATACATTTTTAAATGTAAAGTTCAAAAGAACAGTATTTATATGATAAATTCACATACTAAATATAATTGACTTTCAATAAATATAATCTTATTTGATTATCTTAAACATTTATTCATTTTATGTCATAGTTTTAAAGCTAGATTTTCAGAATCGCTTCCTTCCAGTTCAAAGGAGATTTTTCTGCACATCTCACCTCAGAATTTGAACTTGCATGTTTCTTTGCAGCGTTTCCTCTTTTCCAATGTTTATTTTTCACATAGAACTGTCTTAACCTTCTTGTTTTTCCAGAAGGGAACTAGTGTTTTTAAAAAGAGTGTGTTTTCACCCTCAAATGATCATCCAACTTCAGTTGTGACCGGGTGTCATTGCAGAGTTCTCGGAAATGCCATCAGCCATTTGTTTGTGTTGTGCGTGTGAACAAAGCACTTATAGCGCCCTGGTTTCCTATTACTTGTTACAACATAAAGTACAAGCCATTATGAATCATAAAACAGGTTCGTAATGATAGTCAACATAATCACCGAAATCAAAGGAAAGTCTAAATCATTAATGCTTCAGGTTTTTTCATCAGATTATAACAACTGAGTCAGTGTATTTGATAGAAAATAATCGGATACTATTTTTCATGCTAAAACATGCTTTCATCCTTTTCGTATTAAAAAAAAGCATGATCTTGATCAATTGAAGATCATCTTTTTCCATAACTAAAATGTCTCTTAACATGCAAGTTTGCAAAGTCCAGATTATTTCTTTTCTGTCATCCAGCAGATGTAACCCGGTGTTCTTGATACCTCCATCCACAAATCCAATACTTCTGACACTATTTCCAAACATTGCGTCTATTATCTGGGAGGAAGTGAGAAGTCACCTTACCTCCATGGACAGGTTGCACATGAGACCCGGTGGCCAACAGCAAGAAGAGCATGTGGGCAAACAACAAATAAGCCATCTTTTCTTGTCCGATAGTAGATTTGATCTCTTTCTATCTTTCCTGTCTCTTTTCTATATTTGTGTCTGTTTTCTTTCTCTTTTCAACCCTCTACTCTTCCTTGATTTAATTGTCTTTTCTCTGTTTCCTCCTCCTCCTCCTCCTCTTCAGTAGATGATGGATGGTCTGTCGGCCCCCTTTATGAGGCATATAGACTATGGTGCATAACTAGTATGTAGGTTACTGGTTGTTTTGGGTTAGTTCCACCCTCACAATATCCTATCGATCAGTGGAACCTGTGGGGGGTGGGGAGTTCGTTTTGGTGGGCAGGAACGCCAGTTGCCATGACAACGGCTTTGATTTTGACTTCTCTCTTTTTTAATGTTGTATGACATAGATCCAGAGGAGGCCTCAGCTGTTCGGGCAGAGCAAGCGTGGAATTATAATCACGGACTGTAATTGTGGCTGAGAGTTGCAAGTGTGTCTATATATGCAAATCTGCATGCATAAATGAATGCATGCTTTTAGGAACTACGACGAACTAGATTTTTAAACAAATCTGAAGAAAAAAATGTAAGTAAAAACGCACTAGCCTGTAGATAATTCACCTCTATGAGGCCAGAGAGTTACTATGGTTGCTTACTGGCCAAGAGGTGGACGTGATTTTAACAAGTACAACATGTACCTGAATCAACATCTTTGTTGATTCTGGTACAACATTACAATCAGCCAATCATATTTGAGGGACAAATCTATGTCAAGTTTAGGCTTACAACCAGGGTTAGGTGCTTCTTCTTCAGTGTAGTTATATAGGAAATCATTTCCCTTTGATTTTAGGTTTAGGACTAAATGTTCAGATAGAAATGTTGTTCCGGGATCAACTTGGCAAAATCACGGTGACCACTGGCAAGATGGGCTTTTAAAGTAATACTAAGTAGTTTTTCAACCTTCATAATATATTTCCAAGACCCTTGTGATGGTACATCGACTTAAAATAAGTTAAATGACTCGTCTGCCATAGCCTGACGGGGTCTGTGTCACTTTTACTGGCACTATGTAACTTCGGGTTTCGGGTAGGAACCCGTGCACAAAAAGAACTACAAACTCGACTGCTTTACGTCAAGCGCTACAATAGTCATTATTCGTTTTTCTTCGTTTCTGATGTCGCAATACATCATCCTTTCATGAAATCATGTAACATACTCTACCTTGTCTGTGGACATCGTTCATTCTAAAGCCGGTGCTGGATAAACAGCGAGCGCGCGTGCGACGGTAGGCTAAATTATTTACGACAGCGGCAATGGACAATTTCGTTTCCAACCAGTAGGGCGACCGAAGAGGAAAAAATACTTAATGTTACTTTAAAAAAACGTATCTGTCTATGCAGTATTAAAAAAATGTGGGAAAAAATATGAGAATAAACGATGAGCATTATGTTTTAAGCAGATGTCATAACAATTTGGTTCGAACGATCGGTTAATTCATAAATCTGTAAGATCTTACCTTCATGCTGTGGAAATACAAACCAGAAGACAGAACGGGTGGACCTACATAAGGTCTATAAAGAACCTTTTGTTCATTGAAACGGTATCACGGCTGTTAAAGCTTCTTCATGGAACCAAAGACAAACCAAAGTTAAATGGATAGTTTGCCCCAAAAGGAGAATTTGGTCATCATTAACTATGCTAGACGACAGTATCATTGGTTGCAGTTTGTTCACAAATGTATTTTCTCAAACTACCCATCCTATCTGAAACAATACTTGATTCCATATCAAACATCCTACAGCCTAAGAGACACTGACTATCTATTCTTTAATGTACCAAATATATATCTAAAGAAAGTGGGAGGAGAGCCTTTAAATTTAAAGCCCCTTCTGACTGGAATGGTTTTTTAGATCGATCTCCTCTTTTCACCAGTTTAAGATGTCTCTTAATAATTATTTGCTTACAAGGTGTAACTGTTTTCTTCATGCGTGATATGTGTGTATGTATGTGTACATGTGTGTATGTATACGTGTATCATATATCTATATGAATGACCTTAATTGTTTATTGCCTAATATACAATGATTGGATTGGGGAGATATGGGTGGTTTTGGTGTAATGGAGAGCTTTTGTCTTTGTTCTGTTAGTATGTATGTATGGGAATTATGTTTTTCTTGAGGTCCCCTCGAAAACGAGATGTCACATCTCAAGGGGTTTTCCTCTTAACAATAAATATCGTCATTTACCCACACTTGTGTCATTGCTGCATGTATTTCTTTCTTTTGTGGAACACAAAAGACTATATTTTGAAAAATGTAGAGTTTTTTTTTTTGTCCGTACAATGAAAGACTTTCATTGTATTATGGAAGCTTGTTTCCGTCATGTAATAATAATAAAAAAGGTAGTTCAGTTATAGTTTATATCTTGCAATTGTGACTTTATTTCTCGCAATTGCGGGTTTATATCTTACAGTTCTCAAAGACTCAGAATTGCAAGATGTCAGAATGGTGACAATTGTGTAAACTTGCAATTGTGAGAAAAATTGCGAGTTTACATACGTTTATTTCTTTATTTGTCTCACAATTCCAAGTGTTTAACTCGCAATTCTGACTTTTTTCCTTTCCAAATTGTGTTATAGCTATACATTTGGAATTGCCATCAAATTGTGAGATGTTTACCTTCTTCATTTTTTATTCCGTAGCGGAAACAAGCTTCCATTTGTGTATGGACAAAAACTGTTGAAACATTCATTAAAATAAGACAAAAGAAACAGGTTTGGGACAGGTTTGGGAGTGAGTAAGTGACAGATTTTTTCATTTTTGATGAGCTATTGTTTTAAAATTGCATAACTTGATTAGCACAACAAACAGCTCAATTTGAGATATTATTCATGCCTGTTGCACAAACATATGTAATTTTATTTCTTAGGGTTAAGGGTTTGTATGAGAAGTTGTAACTGGACTGTCTAAACATGGCACCCAGAAGTATGTGACACTGTATTTTACTGTTAAGCATTGCACCAGTCACTCAGCCAGACTGAACATGTTGTTTCTATTACATGCTGTCCACACTCAGGATCAAAAGAAGATCGGAGTCTATTTCTCTCTCTGTATGTAAGGACATCCACTCCTGCTGCAGAGTCCTCTTCTAGTTAGAGGTTATGTCACTTGTTTACTGCCAGTCAAAGGAGTGGGAGAAATGTGCTGAGAGAGCCTGAACCTTGGCTGTGTGACAAGGCAAAAGCAGGAACAGATATGTGTGTGTTTGTGTAAGTGTACGGATGTGTGCCGTGCGTGTGTGAGATGAACCTCCGAGTAAAATTTGAGTAAATCATTTACTTAGGAGAAACCTTAAAGCTATATCAGGCCGATTGTGACCCTGATCTAGACTGATAGTGATGAATGGATTCCTCTTAAGGCTACATCATACAGCATTCGGTTGAGTGAATATAAAAATTGATTTGATTTTAACTAGGACAATGCACAGTCAAACTTAGACCTGAAAAGACAGCAGTCAATTCCATGTCAATACAGAGAGCATTTCCATATTTATATTCATGTGCTTCATGTCAAGTAGCCTACAGTGTGTGTGTGTGTGTGTGTGTGTGTGGTGTGTGTGGGTGTGTTGTGTGTGTGTGTGTGTGTGTGTGTGGTGTGTGTGTGTGTGTGTGTGTGTTGTGTGTGTGTGTGTGTGTGTGTGTGTGTGTGTGTGTGTGTGTGTGTGTGTGTGTGTGTGTGTGTGGTGTGTTTGTGGTGTGTGTGTGTGTGGTGCTCTTGTTTTTGTGATATATGAGGACACAAATGTGTATAATGACATGCATATTACACTGGTATTACATCTTACACGTGATATATGAGGACATTGCATGAGTCCTCATATTTCAAATAGCTTAAAAAACATAAAAAACTATGCTTTTTTAAAAATGTTGTGATGGGTAGGTTTAGGGATAGGGGCAGTGTAAGGGGATATAGTTTGTCCAGTATAAAAGTCATTACGCCTATGGAGTGTCCCCACAAAGATAGCGAACCAGACATGTTCGTTGTGTGTGTGTGTGTGTGTGTGTGTGTGTGTGTGTGTGTGTGTGTGTGTGTGTGTGTGTGTGTGTGTGTGTGTGTGTGTGTGTGTGTGTGTGTGTGTGTGTGTGTGTGTGTGTGTGTGTGTGTGTGTGTGTGTGTGTGTGTGTGTGTGTGTGTGTGTGTGTGTGTGTGTGTGTGTTTGATCAAAATACAGTACAAATGGTAACTAATATTGTGAAATAATATTACATTATTTATATAACTTAAAATAAATGTTTTCTTTTTTATATATATTTTAAAATGTAATTTATTCCTGTGATGGAAAAGTAGAATTTCTGAAAAGTTGAAAGTCTTTTTTTTTTTTTTTTTGGGATTATTTTATAAATAGAACGTATTTACTGTCCCTTTTGATCAATTTAATGCACCTTTGCTGAATACAACTATTAATTTCTTTTTAAGAATGCGGGATAATGTACAGTCATCTGATAATAACCAGCTGATTATACCGGCTTACTAAATGTCTGCATTGTTTCATTGTTGACCTGTCCTAGGAACAGTCAATATTATTGTAGAGTGTTAGAACAGTAACTATGAGTGATGCGGTGACTCATAGACAGTGTAATAAAGCAGCAAGCTTTCATCTTCTGGCGAAAGAGGCCGTCACTGGCAAGTATATAGGCCATATTATCAAGTCCACACTAATTTTGGAATGTTGAAGTAGTATATTCTTGTAAAGTACTCCAATATTTTTTGTTGTTTTTTACTGTAGGAGTACGTACGTTGACTATTTAGCAGCAGAAATCATACCTTTAAACTTTACATTTTTTTAGATTGACATGTTTAGAGCAATGACAACTGTGACAACCTCATTTCAATGTGACCAAAGAGCCATTTTGTTTGTTAAATACAAATAATTATACTCCAGCATTTAAACCACTCAGTAAAAAAGAAAGCATGGGTAGCCTGCTGGTATATTGATCATTGTTAATGACAATGTCATAACCAGTGATACAGTGACCCAGCAAGCCTGATTCGATTTCCTCCACCATCTAATAATAGGGCTCCATGTTTGACCCACTTGGCACCTCAGTGTATCTGTTCAACTGCATTTCAGATGTATATTGTGTTGTCTCTGTCATGAATAAAATGGTTTAATTTTTATTTTCCTTTGATGAGTTAATTATTTTGGTTTAACATTAGGTTGCCATGGTATCTGTCAGGAGTTATTAAACAACAAAGCATTTGACTAAACTTGATTGTCACTAGAGGGCAGTATTGTTACAAACGAAATGCTTATAATGCTTATATGCAAAATGCTCCTTTACATATACATTTGAGTACATTTTACTATAAGATTCCATTTGTTAACAGTAGTTAACACAAACTTACATTGAAAACTTATTCTAAAACATTTATTAAGGGAACACTTTATTTTGATTGCCCAGTCCACCTTTGACATAAGTAACTTTTATGTTAAATTAATGTTAATTTCAACATGTAATCAAAAGTTGCATTAATATCATTTAATGTACCTGAGCAAGCATAAACTAACAATGAAAAGTTTTATTTGTAATTAAGATTAACAAAGATGAATAAATACTATAACAAATTACTCATTGTTAATGTATTAACTATAATGGGACCCCACCGGAATTTGCATTGTGAAATTCAATTTCTGTTGTTATATATTAATACATAATTACTCACAAAAAGCCCTCTCTATACCCCCCCCCCCCCCCCCCCTCCTTATCCCCATCCATTAATTACTACTTTGCTTCAGTTCTCGCTACTTATTCATGTGTTTTTCCTTTTATCTTGTTTCTCTCCCTTCATCTCCCCTATGCTTCCGAAATTACAAGTAATTAAATTCACATTCATAATGTTAGCCTCCGTGAACCCCGCACACAGCAATCACATTATGTGCTGTTATGAATTAATGCGTTTAGATTGAACCAAAGGACTCTTCGCTTTAAGTGCTTTATGAGTTTGTGTTGACAGTTTTTCTTCTTCACTCTTCAAAATAGATAAATACATTTTATAAAAGCATAGGGAATCAGTTCAGAGTGGACAAAGTGGACACAACCCCTTTCTACATCACAGCAATGTGTATTGGCTCTAGTGTACCCCTCCTACACACTGTGGAAGTTGAGATTTGCCACAGAGATTGACCACTACCCATATAGCCGTCTTTTCAAATCATATAGCCTACATCTCATGAAATCAAAATGGACAGTTAGTTTTATGGAGTTTATTGTGAATGTTTTTTAATGTGCTCTTGTAAACATGAATCAAAATAACTTCTTCACACAACCTGTCACTCATATCATATGGACAAAATCAGTTCCTGTCCTCTATTTTTCTTGTTCTAAAAGCAGTTTCAGTCAGATATACGTCACCTGTGTCTGGGGAAGTTACTTTTAAAAGGACTGTGTTTTAGTATTGCACTACTCTCTGAAAAAAGTAACTAATTTTGTTACTTAATTACTATTAATGGAAAGTAATGTGTTATACTTTTGTGTTACCTTTTCTCCCCATGGGGTTGGCTTGCTTGTTTGTTTTTTAATAACAAAAAGACATGGCAAAGACATTGGCTAATAAAGTGAGATTAAATATATTGTGCTATTTAACATATTTAGTGATTGGTTTACAATATTTAGTATATTGCTTTTATTGATTTTGAGGAATACTGAATCAGTTTTTGTGCAAGTGAGATGAGTAAATGCCTACTTACATTTAGTCTAGAACTACAATAACCATTATGTTTACACACTGATTTCTCTCAACATGATGACAGGCGAGGTTTCAGTCAATAAATGGGAAAATAAATTTGAAAAAGTAACTCAGATATTTTATTTCATTTTTTGCATGTTTCTGTGATTCTGTGATATTTGGACAAAAAAAAGGGGGCTTTTTCCCCAGAGGTGTGTGTATGTTCTCAGAATTTGGACATTCTGATCAACCAGCTTAATATTGAGAAATATAGAAATTTATAACAAAGATTGTTCTCTATTATCCAACGCAGTCTCATGAAAGTGCGTATCAATACCACGAATGTTATTTCTCGTGGCATTTATATATGGGCTGATTATAGTATCAAAATGATTAACACGTACAAGCGCACTTATCAATGAACTTGATACATGTTGCAGAAATGTTTTATCCATGCCTTTCAACTTGCGTGTGCAAAATTCAAATTTGAATGAATGTGAAGCAATTTGTACAAATAGAGACATTTTTGTGAATACAAATGTTTTCCTTTGTATTAGTGTATCATAATTTGCACATACAACACAGAAGATGTGCATGTGTGGATCAGGTGACACGCGTGCATTCATTGACTCGTTTCTGAGTCGATCCTATTTTGATTCATTTGGATTTTGAGACTTTCATTTCGCGGGTTTTGCCTTGCACGATCCACACACAGCTGTCTGAGAAAACCTGCTACCACTAGATGGCAGTATTCTGCTAAAACAGACAACGGCAGCATAATCAGGCGTTCTTCCGCATTTAAGACGCTTAATGAGAGTGATATTGAAGAACCAAATTTAGTACACAATAATATAGGCCTACCCTATTAATAAAGCATACTTTATAAGAGGCAAACATTAGATCAGATTATGAACAACACCCATAGAAAACCATTATAAAACGCTTAACGTGCAATCGCGCGTTGCATGTTCTGTTCAGTAAGGTGTATGGCTATTGGCTGAGTTTAAATATCTCCGTCTTACTGTATTGACGTTAAGCTTTTTCTTTATAATATGCTCTATGGGAGGAAAACTATATAGCCTACAGACATGATTCATTTGAGTGAATTTGAGCACGGCGTTTCAAGTTAATACAATTTTCCTTCCTGTTAAAAAAGGGTAAAATTTCGCAGTTGCGTTCATATTATATGCTTATTTTTATCTGACTACACATTGTATACATAGTATACAAGCTTTGGAATTTGAAAATGTCTGTTTTTAAATATTATTTAAATATTAAAGACGATTTTCGCAGTAGGCTACATTTGTTTTCCCTTGACCCTTAAGCCACTGTTATAGGCTATAGTATAGCACGATGAGTTTTAACAATATGCAACCATTGTATATCGACATGAAATATTAATTAAATCAACTGGCCTGTAGCTGCAATTTTACAATTTTAAAATTCTCTCTAAATTTTAAAATTTAATAGTCTCTTGTCTGTAGGCTATATAGTTTTCCTCCCATAGAGCATTTTATAAAGAAAAAGCTTAACGTCAATACAGTAAGACGGTGATATTTAAACTCAGCCAATAGCCATACACCTTACTGAACAGAACATGCAACGCGCGATTGCACGTTAAGCGTTTTATAATTGTTTTCTATGGGTGTTGTTTATAATCTGATCTAATGTTTGCCTCTATAACGTATGCTTTATTAATAGGGTAGGCCTATATTATTGTGTACTAAATTTGGTTCTTCAATATCACTCTCATTAAGCGTCTTAAATGCGGAAGAACGCCTGAGTGATTATGCTGCCGTTGTCTGTTTTAGCAGAATACTGCCATCTAGTGGTAGCAGGTTTTCTCAGACAGCTGTGTGTGGATCGTGCCAGGCAAAACCCGCGAAATGAAAGTCTCAAAATCCAAATGAATCAAAATAGGATCGACTCAGAAACGAGTCAATGAATGCACGCGTGTCACCTGATCCACACATGCACATCTTCTGTGTTGTATGTGCAAATTATGATACACTAATACAAAGGAAAACATTTGTATTCACAAAAATGTCTCTATTTGTACAAATTGCTTCACATTCATTCAATTTTGAATTTTGCACACGCAAGTTGAAAGGCATGGATAAAACATTTCTGCAACATGTATCAAGTTCATTGATAAGTGCGCTTGTACGTGTTAATCATTTTGATACTATAATCAGCCCATATTTATACGCCAAAAATGGTTTTGGCGTGCATATGCTACGCACTGAAAATCCCTTGGGTAGGATTAGGGGGAGGGGGGATGGGGGTGCGTGCATATTACACGCCATAAAGTGCGTATCATATGCACGCGAAAACTGCGTATCATATACACGCCAAAACTGATTTTGGCGTATAAATGCCACGAGAAATAACATTCGTGGTATTCATACGCACTTTCATGAGATCGGGCCCTATTATCCCACCTACAATATTAATTCATAGTACTGCTGACACCATGACCAATGACAGAGAGTTTACTCAGCTCATTTTCTGCATGGCCAGTCCTCTGCTGTATTAGAAGGCCAGTTCAGAGAGCATTCATCAAAATGAACACTGAGTATTCACGAGAGAGAGAGAGAGAGAGAGAGAGAGAGAGAGAGAGAGAGAGAGAGAGAGAGAGAGAGAGAAGAGAGAGAGAGAGAGAGAGAGAGAGAGAGAGAGAGAGCATCCGTGCATCCCTTTCTCTCCTTCTTTGTCCAGATGGTGGTGTACATGTACTTTTTGTTCCATCTATCTGGAGACATGATGTTTTTGGCTGATGAGGGAAGCTAATTAATATAGAAAACATTTAGATTTCTAATAGCAAAATATGGATTTTGGTATATACTTATTAAAAAAAATGCCTAAGATTTTGTGACTGTGAGCAGTGTTATTAACTCAACCTCAAACTATTCAAATAGTTTTGTTAATTAAAATAAAGCTGATGTAAAATAAAATACAAATATTGGTTGCACTTTATTTTCACAGTACGTGCATTTCCAGTGTACTTATCACAAAACTACTGAGTACACTGTAAAAAAGTATTATCAACATGGATGTTTAAGTAATTTTAACTTAAATTACATTAAACTGACTTAAACAAATGAGAATCTTGTATGCTATAACTTATAAAAAAAGTTTGCTTAACTTATTTTGATGAGCAATGTAAAAACATATGTTGTCATAACTTATTGATCATATAATTTTTTACAATGTATTGTAAGGAGACTGCATGGGTTAAGTTAAGGTTTAGGGGAATGTTCAGGGTTATACCTATAGTTATTGTCATTACTACATATGTCCATGCGAAACAGGAATGTAAAATGTTGTCTGTTGACTGAAATAAAATATGTCGATTTACTGAAATTACTCAAACTGAAATAGATATAAATTAAAGTTAAATAGAATATTAAAGTTAAATAGAATATAAAATACTAAAAAGAATATAATGACAAAAGCACATTAAATTAATACTGAAACTAAAATGAAAATTGAAAATATAAAAATAAAAGTTATACCAAATTTGTATATAAATAATATTAAAATAAAACAGTTTTTAAGATTTGAGGGGCTTGAGTTTGCCAAGTGATTACAATTACAATTTAAAAAATTATCCCAAAAATTTACATTGAAAGATTTATTAGGTAACACTTTATTTTACAGTGTCATTGTTACATTGTCAGGGTTTGTGCAGGTGCTGAAGACGAGGACACGAAAGCTTCAATATAAATGTTTTAATAACAAAATGAAAACTTTCCAAACTTAAACAGGAACAGAACTCCAGGAAATCAGAAGACACACAACCATACGAGGACGACGATCGACAAACACTCAGGGAAAACACAGGGCTTAAATATACTTGAAATGATTGGATAATTAACTGAACACAGGTGATGAGACTGAACACAAACGAGGAGCGGGAAAACTTAACAGGACTAAACCAAAAACCACAAAGACAGGGGGAAACAAGATCTCAAAACATTAACAGAACACATCAAAACGTGACACTACCTCCCCCCTCCCCGAAGGCGCGTCCTCGCGCCGTATAACATCCAAAGGGGTGGGAGGGTGGGCGCCCTGGAGGCTGACGAGGGCATGGTGCAGGTCCAGGAAGCCTCCAGGGCGGTGCAGGCTGTGGGCGTGGCCACGACGGTGCAGGCTGTGGGCGTGGCCACGACGGTGCAGGCTGTGGGCGTGGCCAAGCGGAGCTGTCGGACCCTCGGGCGTCCAGGGCGGCGCTGTGGAACCCTCGAGCGTCCAGGGCGGAGCTGTGGGACCCTCGGGCGTCCAAGGCGGAGCTGTGGGACCCTCGGGCGTCCAAGGCGGAGCTGTGGGACCCTCGGGCGTCCAGGGCGGTGCTGGCTCTTCAGGTGGCCACGCGGTGAAGACCTTCAGGTGGCCACGGCGGTGAAGACCTTCAGGTGGCCGTGGTGGTGAAGACCCTTCAGGTGGCCATGGCGGTGCAGACCCTTCAGGTGGCCATGGCGGTGCAGACCTTCAGGTGGCCATGGCGGTGCAGACCCTTCAGGTGGCCATGGCGGTGCAGACCCTTCAGGTGGCCATGGCGGTGCAGACCCTTCAGGTGGCCATGGCGGTGCAGACCCTTCAGGTGGCCATGGCGGTGTTATCTTTTCGGGCCTCCGTGGATCTTTGGCCGGCCACGGCGAAGGCGTATGGCGCCCCCCCAAAATTTTCTTGGGGAGGACAGGCTCATGATCGGGAACTGACTTGACATCAACGGGCGCTGGGTCAACGGGCTCTGGGTCTGGGTCAACGGGTTCTGGGTCTGGGTCAACGGGCTCTGGGTCTGGCTCTGGGTCAACGGGCTCTGGCTCTGGCGGGCAGGCGACGGGCTCAGGATCTGGCTGGATGTGGTTAACGTGAACCCCAGCCTCGGCAGCCATCCTCCTGGCTAATCGAACTGACATCAGTGGGGGATCAGTCATACCGGATATCAGCCGGGGAAGTCCAGGGACCGATCTGGCGGCAGGGCTGACGCGGTGTGCAGGCTCTGGTGGGCAGACGATGGGCTCTGGTGGGAGCGTGCAGGTGATGGGCTCAGGCGTTGGCGTGCAGGTGATGGGCTCTTGCTGGCCGTGGAGATCGGGCTGGATGTCTCCCACGGTGAGTGAGGAACCACACACCCACAGCGTACGGGCAATGAATTTTACTAACGGGAGGTGGAGATCTCCCAACAACAGTCTCTGAGCGAGGGTATCGTCCATCCCACTCCAAAACTCATGTGTCAGGGACTCCTCGTCCCAATTAGAGTCCCGGAAAAGATGGAGATATATCTCCGCATATTCTTCCAGAGTCCGGCCATCTTGTGGGACACAGAGTTCGTAGTTCATCCCCTTTTTTTTTGTTATGGTCGATCGTTCTGTCAGGGTTTGTGCAGGTGCTGAAGACGAGGACACGAAAGCTTCAATATAAATGTTTTAATAACAAAATGAAAACTTTCCAAACTTAAACAGGAACAGAACTCCAGGAAATCAGAAGACACACAACCATACGAGGACGACGATCGACAAACACTCAGGGAAAACACAGGGCTTAAATATACTTGAAATGATTGGATAATTAACTGAACACAGGTGATGAGACTGAACACAAACGAGGAGCGGGAAAACTTAACAGGACTAAACCAAAAACCACAAAGACAGGGGGAAACAAGATCTCAAAACATTAACAGAACACATCAAAACGTGACATACATATCTTAGTTACTACAGTTAGAACTATAAATTATGCATAATAACATGCAAATAATCCCAGACCAAGCCCTAATCCTATAGTAAGTACATGTAGCTAGTTACTTAATATTACTCAGTACTTAATTACAGTGTAACAAAGACACCCTAAAATAAAGTGTAACCATTTATTATTTAGAGACCAGCACAGTGGACTCTTTTGACTTTTTCCATAAGCCAACCTCCCAGTACACCACATCACCCACATAAAGAGCACCGGCGTGAACACCCATAGCATCGTGACAGTCGTGAGTTTTGTCCAGGCAAGCGCCATTCACATTTACTTCTGTAAATGTACAAATCTTCATATTGATTCAATGGTAAAAGCTTAAAGAGGACCACAGAGTCTATTTAGGTCCAAGTTAAATGTACATTTACATCACAGCCAGATGAATCCTTTAAAGATCACACACACAGCCGATAAGAGCTCCCATGGGTCTGAAGGCATCGCTGCAGTGTAAAACAATACACCCTCTTCCTCATGTGTCTCTGCTACTGACCTCTCTCTGAAAGATGGACCGCTTCACGTCAGTCTCAATGCTTCACTCGTTTACCCAAATTCTCCCTGTGGAAATCAGTCCTGCTTAACCCCTCCCTGCCCCCCCCCCTCTCTCTCTCTCTCTCTCTCTCTCTCTCTCTCTCTCTCTCTCTCTCTCTCTCTCTCTCTCTCTCTCTCTATAGAGCTCCTTCCACAACCTCCTCCCGAACTCAGTGTGTGTTTGCAGTGATGTGTGTGTCTTCCTCTTCCTCGCTGTCCTCCTCAAGGGCTGCCATCGGGTGTTAAGAGTGGGACTCCTGCTCTAGAGTCCACGGATGGACATTTGTGAGGGTAAGAAAAGCTATCAGCCTTTATTTAGGAGAATCTTTATTTATTTTTATTTAAGAGAGTGTTATGTGAATTTGTCTGAGGAGTGAGCATCAATTACATTTACAGTTATTGTTAGTACGATTTTGCTGTATTAAATAGTGAATACAGATAAAGTGGAGTTAAATTAAAATTAAATTTAAATTTAATTTAATATTGTTGTGTCCTCTTGTGTTTTGTCATCTTACTATTTTCTCAGGATATCCATATATATAATTCTGGAAGTCATAAAGATAACTTTAAAATTTGATGGTATTGTTTTGAGCGCTATTATGTAATCAGAAGACTGTGAATTTCAAGACTGTTGAAATGTATCTCATCCTTAGCCCTCTGTTTCTGTATCCTTCATCTTATACTAAACAAAGAAACACTATTTTCCCTGAGCTTATAACTATTGCAGGTGTATCAGCTGAATATGAATAATTGAGCACGTTCATTAGAGCAGAAAGTCAATGGAGAGAGATCTGAAACCTTACACATTGACTCCATGTACATCAACAGTGGCCATTTATATACTTCTGCAAAATGAGGTGATTTCACTAACACAGTCTCATCCCAAGAAGTCATATATTGACGTCTTGGGACGTCTTTTGACCATACGTCAATATCCGCCTTTTTAGGGTACCCCTAAACGTCGGTAAATGACGACCTGGGACGCATACAACTGACGCTTTACCTTTAACGTCAATAGGTGACGGGGTAGGTTTAGGGGTAGGTTTAGGTCTGGGGTAGAGTTAGGATCCGATAACGTCAGCTAACCGACGTTTAAGGGTACCCTAAAAAGGCGGATATTGACGTATGGTCAAAAGACGTCCCAAGACGTCAGTATATAAGAGCCACAGTCCATTATTTAGAAAAATAACATTTTTTTCATTATTGTCTGCAGATCAGATGCGCTGATTCTTTCAACAAACATGTGTGGGTATAGGCAGGACACAATGGGAACTAGTGCAGTAATGGAAAATATTGCTGTTTGTCATTCACATAGTTTAGGCTATGCTATAAGCTGCAATGTCATGCTTTGAGCTTAAACAGCTTGTACAAGTTATTACATATGAATCTGTTTGAGACCCTATGGTAGTCTCTGGATGGGAACTTTGGAAATCCCTGTTCTTGGAATTAAGCTCTCATTGCATATGAGGAAACAGTATAAGGCCAGTTCAGATTTACGTAAAAATCTCAGAAATTTGATTTCTTTAATTGTGAATATTAGCATGATTTAATGATTTTTTTTTTATTTGGCCATAGAGTATGTCTAATTTCACAATCCTACTGTGTCTCATGAGTCTTGAAAGCATTAAAAAGAAAGATTACAAAGGGCCTTTTCACAGTGATGCCATAAAAGTTCTAAAAATAACCATTTTTGTCTTGGTGAAGAACATTTTAAAAGCCTTTTTCCAATAAAGAACCTTTGGTGCACTGGAAAGGTTCAATGGATGTCAAAGGTTCTTCATGGAAAAAAGGTACAAAAGCTGTCACTGGGACAGTACCCTTTAAAATGGTTCTAATATGTGCCATTTATGTACTAATATGTACACTTTTGGTACCAATATGTACCTTTGGGGACTAATATGCACTCTTTAGGTACAAAGGTGTACTTTTTGAAAAGGTACCGCCACAGTGACAGCTTTTGTACCTTTTTTTCTGAGAGTGATGCTTTAATAGTGCATATCATTTAAACTTCAGTTGCAAAAGACTTTACCATTTAATTATATAAATAATAATATCGCCAAAAGTCTGAAGAATATTAAAGATGTGATTTTTTTTGTTTTTGTTTGTTATATCGCCAAGCCCTTCAAATTATTCTTATAAAGAGGGTTGGCTTTGAGAAAGAGGATAATAATCACAAAAGATTTCCCCAAGGAAATATGGATATATTACAAGCTTTCGTTAACAGGCATGTCTAATGCATGAGAACAAGCTTCCTCTCCATAAAAATCTAAACCTCTTGAGAAAATAATATGGTGTGATACCCATATTCATTGGATTTTATCACATTCTTGAAACCACCAAAATCATCCCTCATTCTGAGTGAGTGAGCATTTGAACAGCTTTGAAATCATAATCATTTGGGATTTCTCAACTGCTGTCCAGTTACCACATGCTTTACTTGAAAAACATATTGGTGCTGCCAGTGAACCTGACATTTTTACATAGTCAAATTCACAGAACAAGCAGCATATCATATAAACACACTCTAAGAGACCCATACAAACACACACATGCTCCTCATTGCTTGTGGATCTCTTAAATGAGTGATGATTTGTTTGTAGATATATTTTCAGAAGGGAGAACAACATCAGTAGTAAAGTACTTAAGAGAAAACCTCTCTTCTGTAGCCTAGCACACGCTCACCTGTAGTTAAAGATTTATCAGTTATCAGCTTCTGTATCAAAACAACTATAGAGTGAAGGGTCACCAAGAGCCATAAAAGACTCATGATGTAGCTAACTGTCTATAATAATGGGATTATGCTCCACTGGAAGTGGAAATTAAAAGATCCTTCTTGCATTTTACCAGTGAGATCGTACAAATGAAGTATCTGTGGATCATTATTAATTCAGAAATGCATTGTGAAACTTCTCAAATCTACCATCGTCTGCATTTGACAAGCTCAACAATTCAACCCTGGTATTATAAGAAAAAAAATATTTGAATATTTTCATTATCTTAAAAATATTTATTCTTTTATAAAAACTGCATTTGGTCCCAAACTATCAAATCATTTTTAGTTATGTTACCCTTTCTGACAGATGTACTTTTTTCATTTCATGTTATTATTAGGAAATAACAAAAGTGGATAAACAAGTGGACCAGTTGTTTTAAGTTATTTTTCACACCATATATTTGTGAAAATGTGGCTTATACCCCTTTTGAATAATTTCTATGGGTATTCAATTTTTTCCCAAAACATAGTACCTTCTGTCATATAAACAACATAGATTTTAAGGATTTTCCTAAATTAAATGATGCTAAATGCACATGAATGTAAGAAATTGAAAATGGGAAAGAAAGGGCTCAGTCAGAATTGCTAAGGCAATCACAAAGACTCTGGTCTCCACATAAATCCCAATAGGGTAAAGACAGAAGTAATTATAAGGTGACAGAAGACCAATCATTCCTGCCTTCTCCAATTCTCACCCGCAGTGTGAATTTGTCCACCTAAGCAGGACAGTTGATGAAGCAGCAACATCATAGCAGGCAATCATGTTCCACAACATAAACCCTCTCATATTGTTTGCCGGGAGGAAAAATGAATGGCTTTTATATATACTGAAGTTCAATTCCAATGACAACACAAAAAAACAATGCACACTGCAAAGCAAAATGCACAGTTTGACCTTTTTTTTTTTTTTTTTTACAGGAAAGACACCAAAGTACATTAGGGAAGTTGTTCATAAACCTCAATGATGTCATGCGATAAATGGAAATATACAGACAAAAGCGATCATTTCTGCTCTATGCACTGGGTCTGAAAGCAAATAAACATGTTTGGCACAGAGCTGATCACCTCATGGGGAGGGGGCAGTTATGGGAGTAATCAAAGTTAAACAGAAGGAAAGGTAGAAAGTGGAAAGATAAGACAAGTAAATGAGGAAGAGTGTTGTGCACTCATTCCATCTGTTCTAATTGACTGTTTTTAACCTCTGAGGGCAAGCTGTCTCTGTCATTAACACAATGACCCGGTGAGAGGACCAGAGCATAGTAAAATTCCATGCTCCATCATTCTGCACTGCAGACTCTGTAACAAAACACGTTCAGCAAATAAAAAGGTTCATTTCACATCGATTTCAGTTGTTGCTCAAAGTGACGAAGGTTTCAGGTCATTTTCAGACAGAGGTTTTAAGGTTTCCTTCCTGTTCTCTTTCCTTTCAAAAGAGGAACTCCGAGGCCATGATTGACTGGCACAATGGCACAGCGCCCGGCCAGCGGGAGGATGAGCGCAGCGCTCAGGAGAGGTCGGAGTGTGTGCTGGCTTACATCCCTGTCATCTACTACAGTGCTCTGTTGTGTGTTGGAGTGCCAGGTATGAGATGTGCATGTGTAATACCTATATAAATAAGGGTTGGTTAGGATCAGGGTTGTACACCTTCGAGAATTGAATTGAGAAAGCATTTTAAGTTAAGAATCAAGGTCAAAATCAGGATGCGATTTTTGATTGAATTTAAAGAAAGTAGGCTATGGCAGACACTGCAGTAGTTTGAAATAAAACGTCATTTTTTTTAATGAATTATGCCAAAACATGTGCAGCATTTAACATAGATTCTGCATTTGATGTAAATATAATAACGTAATTTAAATGTGTTAATTCACTGGTCTGGTCTTATAAAATGTAGCTCGTGAATTATTTAAAATGTAGCTTGTGAAATGAAGGTTTTTAATATTTTATCTTTCATTTTTCTAAATTCCCCAATCCTGTCATTCTATAGTAGTCAACGTTTGAAGTGGATCAAAAAATTTCATCAAAGTTGTCCTATACAAGAACGGGTATTGTTCAAAATTCATGTAACATTGATGAAAGGTTTTGATCCACTTCAAATGTTGACTACTGTAATTAAAAATTCAATTCAGCATTCTGTGGGACGTAGTTGATTCAAACTCCAATTTACGGAGTATTTAGATTAAGATAAGATTAAAATAAGATTTTATTTGAATATTGACCATGGCGCATACATTGTTCCATTTATAATATAAGACGATCTCCTTCACCTTGAGTCGTTTGATGGAGGAGGGACATGGTAGATTTATTCAGTGATACACACATCAGACCAGACAAGAAATCATTAAGCATCCTCAAACATTTTACTACACCAATCCCAGACTGACAGCTGCTTAAAGACAAGAAAGGGGATAAATCAATCAGTACGAATAACAATTAATTAGCGACTCATTTGAAAGCTACCAGTAAACTACTACTAAAAACCAGATCAGGGTCACGGACAGATGCATTCACAACAGCCAATTTAAATTTACCAGATGGCCAATAATATAAGATCTAGTTAACCCAAAAAAATGAGAATTCTGTCAATATTTACTCACCCTCTTGTTGTTCCAAACCAGTATGACACAAAAGGAGACTTTGAATGGTCCAAAATGGTAAATGGGACTGCATTTATATAGCGCTTTCACAGACCCAATGGCCACCAAAGCGCTTTACATTGCCTCACACTCCCATTCCCACACTCCACTCCCACACGAGTGAATGGGTGAACCATTCACTCACTCATTCATACACAGACGCAAAACATCATTGTATGGATGTAAAAGAGAGAGATTTTTCAAAATGTTCCACTAAAAGTCATACAGGTTTGGAATGGCATGAGTGTGAGTAAATTCTGAGAGAATTTTTACCTTAAAGGGACAGCTAACCCAAAAAAAAAAAAAAACTCTCATCACATAGTGTGATATGACATGGTCACTAAACTGTAAGGAAAGTTTGATGGAAAAATCACAGCGTACAGGTCCGGAACCATGAATATGAACAAGAAGAAATTGTATTTTAATTTGATTTGATTCTGTTCCATCTCTGATTAAATTCTCCCTATTTTTATCAGATTTGTTCAGTTTTCTACAAATAGTTCTAGTACATAAAGAAAAAGAAAAACACTTAAAATACACTTATCTCCTGTCTTGTCGACAAGCAAAAGCAGTACATATCCATTTGAGCTTAATCTCTTCTTTGTGGAAAATCAGGGCAAAGGTTTCAGGGGGCCGCCATGTTCTGTAAATATAACCCCATAATCTTTTACTTCCCATCAATCCTGCTGTGTCTACTCCCTCCGTGCCTTTGATTCCAATCTCAATCTTCTGTTTCTCCCTTCTCTGGCCTCCTTCCCTCAGTGTTTATGCCTTGTCTATCCTTGTCTACCTCAATTCTTGTTTCTAATTCCAGTTGTCACCTTTTCCCAGTGAACATCCTGACATTGGTGGCTCTTTACCGGCTGGCAGTTCGTACCCAGAAGGCCCTCTACGTCTATCTCCTTGCTCTAACCGGCTCGGACATCCTCAGCCAGTTGTTCATCATCTTCGTGGGCTTCCTGCTGGAAACGGCCGTGTTTCACAGAGACGTCCCTGTGCTGCTGCTGCGCTCGGTCAGTATGATGGAGTTTTCCGCCAATCACGCGTCCATATGGGCCACCGTACCCCTCACGGTTGACCGCTACGTTGCTTTGTGCCACCCACTACTCCACCGACAGATCAGCTACCCGGCACGTGCCCGGAGGATCATCGCGGCGGTGTTTACTTTGGCACTGGCATCCGGCGTGCCTTTCTTCTGGTGGTCGGACATGTGGAGGGTCAGCCACGCGCCCAACAACTTGGACACCGCCCTGGTTTGGACCCACGTGACTATTATTTACTTTCTTCCGTGCTGCATCTTCCTCGTGCTGAACTCCTTGATCATTCTGAGGCTACGGAAGAGACAGCGGCAGCAGATGTGCCAAGACGAAAGTGGGCAACAGTTGGCACTGCCAGGCAAGCTGGGTAAATCCACAGCTATGCTCTTAGCGGTGACTTCTGTGTTTGCTATACTGTGGGCGCCTCGTACTGGAGTGGTGCTCTACCATCTTTACGTGTCATCGGTGCACAACGATTGGCGGGTGCATCTAGCATACGACTTAGCCAACATGTTAGCCATGCTAAACACTGCTGTGAATTTCTTTCTGTACTGTTTTGTCAGCAAACCCTTCAGAGCGGCAGTGAGGGACGTCCTGTTGTTCAGGGGGTTGCACCCACGCCGGCCCCTTCATCACCAGCGCAACGCTGCCAATGCCTCCACCTCCTCTATTTCCAGCAGCACCAAACGTTCCCAGCGAGAGATCACCCCTCTCTCTCCCAAAAGGGCAGACAACAAGATGTAGTCTTGCTAAAAAGCACAGTTCACTTGAAAATTAAAATTATGTCATTATTTGTTGGCCCAGATTCGGGCCACTTCTGGTACATGTGGATTCATGTGTACCAGATGAGGGCCAGATCTGGGCCGATCTGGATGTTCATGACTTTTCTTTTTTGTCCATATTTTTGACAAAAAAAGACACTGAAACATTCTTTGGAATATCTTCTTTTGTGTTCTGAAGATGAAAGAAAGTCATACAGGTTTAGAATGGCAGTTTACTTTAGTAAATTATGACAGCATTTTCCTTTTTGGGTGAACTATCCCTTTAGGTCCTAGTCTTGTTCCAACTTGAAAAGAGTTCTAATTTGTGGCTTTTGTGGATTGAAAGGTTAAAGGTGCAGTCACATAAGTGCAAGGTTCATTGTCTATAGTCAATAATGTAGAGATGTATGAAGCACAGCTCATAGAAAAGTCACTTTAAAGCTACACTGTGTGATTTTTACCCCCATCTAGCGGTGAAACGGTATATGACCATCCAGTGAATATTAGTTTCTGTTCCTCTCAATTCCGATTTCGTTTTAACTCCTACGGTGGCCAATGTAGTCCAAGATTAACATGGCTTCCAGTTCGAGTGTTAGGCAGTTCGAGTGCTAACCCACGCGTGTTAAAACGCGAAAGGCGAAGCTTGAATTAACGGGGTATGTCTCTCTTTGGCTAATGTACTTTCGAGATGGAGGGGCAACATGGCGACCGACATTAGAACCCCTTACCCGTATGTATTTTCAATGGCATATTATACACTCACGAGAATACTTTATTACTTGAACGAAATAAATATACATTAATGAGCACATATATTTTTGAAAGAACTAAGTGTTTTTAGCTAAGAATAAACTAAAAAAGTTACACAGTGTAGCTTTAAAACCAAGCAGTTTTCAACACTGCAAATTCGCAGAATCAACTTGAATATGAGTCAAATCAGTAGGTAAATTGCTCACCTTATGCGAAAATCTTGATTATGCAAATTATTATAGAAATGACTGGATTTCGGCCGTGAAATTTCGCAGAGCAACGATATGTGACCGCACCTTTAGTGTGTAACACTGCGAGATTGGCGTCACCAAACAGAATTGAAAAAATAGTGACTTGTTTCCCACATAATAACATCCAGATAAACAGTCTAGCATCCGTTCACGCTAATGTGCACCACATACTGTTCATCGTCTTATCTGACCTCTGGTTCGTGACCCAAGAGATCACATTTACATTAAACATACAACAAAAGACCAATAATGTTAACTTTGTCTTGCTGATAAAACAAGTAAGGTTTGCAGGACATCACATCTACCAATCGAGAAATAGTGTTTTGCACTGATCTGCATATCTGTGTTATTTATTGTCCTGTCCTCTGCGGGGACAAGTAAACTTAAAGGTGGGGTATGTGATTTGAAAAACGACTGGCAGATTTTGAAAATACACAATTCAAATGGTCCTACCTTCTTTCCTCCAACGCTGGCCCTGACTCCACCCATTCGAAGAACATGGATGCGCAATCATGCATGAGCGAAAACTCAGATGCGCGAGAGATTGTAATGACGATTTACTACTAATCATGGAACCGGCTTTACTGTACGAGATGCGCATGCGTCACGAGCTTTGAGTATGCGCACGACGGGGGTCACACGCGCTGGGGGGAGGGGGTGTGTTACGGCCGTTTGATTGACGAACTTACTGTCCAATGATTCTAGGTGGTCTTGGAAATGATTGGCTGGAGTTTTTCAAATCCTGCCGTTCCACAGATGATTAAATTGCTTAATTTTCATTTCAGTGCTTCAAAAGTGGCTGTAAGTGGGCTAGGAATAGGATTTCAAGTTATTTTGAAAAAATGGACTAAAAAGAGAATCACATACCCCACCTTTAATACAGTATTTATAAAACAAAGACATTCGGCTCATTAAATGAGTATTATGTCTTGTCATTTTCCATAAATGGGTAACCTTCAAAGGAATAGGTGGAAATATGAATATTCTGTCATCTTTTAGACACCTTTGGGTTGTGTTACCTAACTGTATGACTTACTTTCTTCTGTAATACTCAGGTAGGAGGAAAACTTTTTCCATAATGAAACTAATCAAGATCAAGCACAACAATAACAAAAAAAGCAACATAAAAGTATCATAAACCAGTTTAATATGACTCATGCTGTATAATCCAGGTTGTCTGAAGCCGTATAAGATAGCTTTGTGTGAGAAAAAGGATGGAATTTCATTCATAATATGAAAATGCCCTATGTTTCTTTGAATTTGTTTACAAATATCAAAATACACTGGACATTTCAACACTTTTGGTAGAAAGAAAGTCATACAGGTTTACAAGGATGAGAACATTTTGTCAGTTTTTTTAATATATTTTTGGGTGAACTATTCCATTTAAATGTTGTATTTTGATATTGCAAAAATATGTGTCATATATTGTGTTTTTATAAATGTTGCTCATATTGTAGATGAATGAAGTTCTTTACAATCGTGTTTCATTAACAATCTTTTCTTTTATTCTCACTCATTATTTTATTAACTGTTAAAAACAGCACTTCACTTTCATTATACACTTAGTAATTTTCCATATGAGAAACAAACATGATAAGCATTTCATTTTCTCATCAAACACAAGACGACGTTCATAAGTTGCATCCTGTTCTGATGGAGACCTTTCTTGCAGCTGTAGGTTATTTTGCATGACTAATTTCAACCCTTTCAGAGCCCGTCCAGTGAAGCAGAGCAAGATGGTTGACCTTTTTAACCCCGGTGTGCAAAGTGCAGTTGCTGGCTTAGCTGTGCATTCATTGCATGGCGACTGGATGAGGCTTTAAAAGGGGCTTCGACGTGGGAACACAACAAATGAAGACACCACTGTACAAACAGACGCCGATCCGAGGACCTCAAGGTCTGCTGAACAAAGCCAGTCCAGAGCTTCTGTGCACGTACCCATGCAGCAACAGATACAATTTCAAATTGTTAGAATGAACACCAGAATCGATTAAATGACTCTGTAATTTGTTATCTGATCAGATATCGTGGAGGACTTGCAGTGTGTGCTTAAAGAAACAGGTTTAGATGCATTTAGATAGACATGCTCAATCTAAACACAGAGTAAAATGGGATACAATGACCAAAGTCTTGATGTTTTCACTTACACACCTGCCGACTGTATATAAAATGTAGTTTAATTTGAGTTTCTGATGGAAGAGGCTTACAAACGATAGCACCGCTCTATCTAAATGTGTTTTGAATGGCTAATGGTTTAATGAAGTGTAGTCTTGGCTAAAATGTAGGTACATTAAAAGCTTTGGTTTATTTGTCTGGTAAATTACAGAGGAAAGATTTTTAACTTTTTGATCCAGGGGGAAAACTCGCTTGTAGCTTTGGTTATGAACTCTTCTCTTGTCCTTTTAGTGCACTTGTGTTTCTCAGCACTCAGTGTTGCTTTCTCTCTCTCTCTCTCCTCTCTCTCTCTCATCTCTCTCTCTCTCTCTCTCCTCTCTCTCTCTCTCTCTCTCTCCTCTCTCTCTCTCTCTCTCTCTCTCCCTCTCTCTCTCTCTCTCTCTCTCTCTCTCTCTCTCTCTCTCTCTCTCTCTCTCTCTCTCTCTCTCTCTCTCTCCTCTCTCTCTCTCTCTCTCTCTCTCTCTCTCTCTCTCCTCTCTCTCTCTCTCTCTCTCTCTCCTCTCTCTCTCTCTCTCTCTCTCTCTCTCTCTCTCTCCTCTTCTCTCTCTCTCTCTCTCTCTCTCTCCCCTCTCTCTCTCTTCCTCTCTCTCTCTCTCTCTCCTCTCTCTCTCTCTCTCTCTCTTCTCTCTCTCTCTCCTCTCTCTCTCTCTCTCTCTCTCTCTCCTCTCTCTTCTTCTCTCTGCTCTCCTAATCGTGAGAGGGTGCCTCTGGCCCTGCAGATGTTATCAGATGTTGTCTCTTTGAAAAAAGTCTCCCGCTGCATCACAACACAGATGCCTGAGAAGAAAGCACATCTATCGTTAAAGCCTTAATGTGAGCAGACGGCTGACAGCGCAAGAAGAGTCTGAATATTTAAGACAATAAATCACCTGCTCTGTTTGAGGGCAGCTTTAGATTGGTTGCGTCTTAAGCAGCTGCAGATCATGGTTTTGTCCTCGCCATGTATCTTTTTCCACTTACATTATCTGGTCAGATAAACATAGAATGACATTCACAACCCTGTACACTGACAAAAAAGTATTAACTTTGAAACTATTTACACTTAGAAATGCTAGAAAATTTCAGAAATAATTTAAAAGAAACAGCAAGTAACAAATTGAATAAAATGTGAAATTCTGTAGAAAGACTAAAATAGTATATTTATTCACAACTTCAAAATAATTTTACAGTGCTTGTTAAATTATGTGATTGGATTTTTATCTATTGGGAATTGACTGGATTATGAAAAGTGGGAGTTTTATGCAGTCAGTTGCAAGAGGTCAAATTTGGCCAAGTTAGTGTACATATATAAAATATATAAATAAATTATCTCAAAAATATCTGTGTTCCCATAAGCAAGAATGGCAGATGGCGTCCTTTCCAAATAATTTTTTTCTTGTTTGATTGATTGTTTCTTTTGATTATGCACTAAATCATGTACTATATATATATAACTAAGAATGTATCAAGAAAATGTGCTGATTGTGATTGACTTGATTTTAAATGATATACAGTAGATAACATAAATAAGAGTTGATTCCAAATAAATTGCAATGAAAACTGTTTTGTTGGGGATGTCTGCCACATGAGAACCTTCCTGTTTCATCAAGTGATATAATTTTGCCATAAAATTATTTCATGTATGAAATATGACTAAGATTTGTATCACTAAACGTGTTTCTGTATGATGTGGCATAACTTCTAAACTAATATCCCCACAAAATGGCATGTGGCGCTTGCATGATGCTGTCCCTTAAAGGAGTTGCTTTGTTGTTCATGTTATATATTGTGACACACAAGCTTTCCTTTAGTTGTGTAATTGAATATGTGCACTGATAAACTGGTGTTGCATTTTGATCGGAAATTAAATGGATATGAGGATCTATTTATGTGTCTTGAGTCCTTTAAAAAATAAATGCTCTCAAGCCTGAAGCTCTGTTGCATTAAAACATTCAGATAATGTGATGCATGGTTTCTTTGAAATTCTTCTTTTACTTTTTTTTCTTTGCTGTCAAACTAGGAAAGAAAACACACTGTGCGATAACTAATATCCTGTTATGTGAGCAGAACACATTCAGGAAAAGAAACAATGAGTCTGCTAGCTTTACTTCGAGTATATCATAATTGTGATCTTAAAGAAATGGACAAAGTCCTCCATATGGTTATATTTTGAGAACACAATAGCACCAGAAGCAGATTACGGTGTAAATCTAAGATGAGCGAGAGTGAAAGAGGATCATGATGTGACCTTGAGCACGGCTTTTGACCCAAGGTTGCTCGCATGCTGTCCTGTCCCTGCTTGAATTAACAGAATGAGAATTGCATAAGAAAAAAATAATGCACAGAGCATGCGGCAGATATCAAACAAATCTGAAGAAAATGTGAGTAGTCAATACAAGTCAAGCAAGCACGGCATAAAGGATAGATAATGATTAAGTAATGATTTCCCACTAGGTGGCAGTGTGCACACACATTTAGAAATATGAACCTGTTACTTTTCTGCTTGTAAATTAGGAATGTAGACAACATTAGGCTAATATATATTTGTAATATCGATATTACGCAGAAGCAATGGGTTTTGAATGTTAAAGGCACACTGTGGAACTTTTGGCCACTAGGGCGCGCTCAACCTGTAATTTTCACGTCTAGTGCCCCTAGAGGCCACAAGCGCCGCAGCATTGTCGCAAAAGTCAACAAACAGTCAACCGGTCAACCTCCCGTGTCTTTATGTGTGTGCAGACGGCATTTGATTTGTATGTTGGAGAAAGTTAATCGATTCACTACTGACCAAAATAATAATATAAATATAAGATTAATAATATAAATCCTATAAAGAAAACAAATTGAATACGCAAGTAGCATACGCAGAAAACAATGTCTGATCAGGTAAGTCGCATTGACAAGGGTTGCCCAATCGTCTGTCCTGCACAGTTCATCTCCAACCCTAATCAAACACACCTGAAGCAAACAATTAACATCTTCAGGATCTCTTTGCAATGGGTTAGAGATAGGGTTGCCAACTGTCCCGAATTAGCCGGGACGTCCCGATTTTAGCTTTGTGTACTAACGTTAACTCTTCTAACGTTTCTAACGTTAATGCTACCAGATGAATTGCATACAAATGAAGCAAAGCCTGTAGCTAGTTGTTAAGTTGCAGCCCTGTTTCGTTTCAAAATCGGAGGATAAAGTGTCTGCTGAATGCAAATCTTTCCAAATATTTATAAAATTTATATGTGTACTAACATTTAGCTACCAGATTGATAATTCGCTAACTTACTCTACTAGCATTCCTTGTTACATTAAGTTAAATGGAGGACAATATAGAATCAGTAACATGGCCAGGCAGAGAACAAATTTGAAAAAGTAGAGATATTGTGCAAGCAATATATTTTAACTTACTAGTCCAAAAGCATGACGGCCAGGTCAGTCGCGGTCGGGAATCCCTCATCCTCCTTTATCGCACGCCAGCGAGGGAACGCTTGACCAATGTTTATCCTCGTCCTTGCTTTTAGTTTATCACTCTCCCTTTTTCTTTTTTGGTCTCCTCTGACAAAATCTTTGCTTTCTTCCGAGTAGCTGTTGATTCAGCCATGACGACAACATACAGACGCCGGCAATCAAACGCGAGTTGAGCTCTCACGTTAGCAGTTGGGGTGGTGGGGGAAGTGACGTATGCCGTAAAGCGTTCGAATTTTGTAGTTCTTTTTGTGCTCGGGTTCCTACCCGAAACCCGAAGTTACATAGTGCTAGTAAAAGCGATACAGACACCTTCAGGCTTCGGCAGACGTGTCATTCAACCTATTGTAAGTCGATGTACCATCTCAATGGGTTTTGGTAATATATTATAAAGGTTGAAAAGTTCCACAGTGTGCCTTTAAGATATTGGGCATACATTTAAATGGGCAAGACATAATTTGTGACTTAATTTTCCCTCCGATTCTGTTTAAAGTTCAGGTTGTCCCTTCATCTGTGTTCAGGCCCAGAAGAAACCAAGGAAAAAGAAACAAAGTCATTGTTGGTTTTACCTGAGTAGTGTTGGGTTAGAGCAAAGCTATGCAGCACTGAGGCCTCAAATTACCAGAGTCTGCTATGTTATTAACACTCTTGTAATGTGCGATAGATAGATAGATAGATAGATAGATAGATAGATAGATAGATAGATAGATAGATAGATAGATAGATAGATAGATAGATAGATAGATAGATAGATAGATTGATTGATTGATTGATTGATTGATTGATTGATTATATGGAGCTTACAAAATCCTTACTCTCCGCCATAAAGTGCTCACTCTAAGATACCTCCCCCCCCTTTTTTTCCAGGTAGTGAAAACAGGCGCGTTCCCGACGGTGAGTGCTGGGAGCTCGAGAGAGGGACTCGCAAGATTGAGTGTGCGCGCACGCGCGCAAGTGAAACTGAGAGTTTGAGTCACATCAGTGGCGGCTGAAAGCTATCAAAACTCGCCGAGTGTTTGCCCTCGACTATCCTTGAAGCTTTTTGAAGGTTTGTTTGCCTGAAATACAAAGGACACATTGTTTTTCCCAGGGTTTAATACCTAACCGCTGCTCTCTGGCACATTTTGGCGTCGCGATGTCTTATTTATTTTCATGCACTTGCTTGAACAGGTAGATTGTGCTCATATACCAAATAGAGTCAGAGAAACGACATAGTATCTACGTCTGACTGCAAAAGGTGAGTTTATTGTAGTGTGCATGTTTGTGATATTGTAAACCGATTTCCACTTTTAAAATATGTTTGGGTTTTGAGATTTTTATATTAGCTATTGTGGCTTATTTATAATTAGGTATGTGTTTTGGGCGCCAATCAGTTTCATGGAGTCTACGGGAATATTTTGTGTTTATAAATGGTGTTGGTAATCAAGACGTTTTGTTTTGGGGGTTGTTTTGCGATGGTTTACGGTGTTAAGGATGTGAATCAGCTTAGTGAATCATTATTTCTCAAATACTCCCGACCCCGTTTTATCTATTTTGAGTAATGAAGAGAATCTTTGTTCACCTGTTCAGGTGAGACGCCCAGTCAGTCAAACACGAAAGCCTGGCTGTGCTGCGCTCTGATTGGTGCGTTAGAAATGATTGAATTATGTGATTGGTTCAAACGGCTGTATGTCAAAAATTAGTACTTTAATAACATGGATTGATAAATGCTAAAAAGCAAAAATGCATTTAAACCTTGCGCAATGTTTCTTATCACACTGTGGATGTTACAATTGTTTCTTCATCTGTTGCATTCTGTAACAAAAATTGGATAAAGTAGCTCTTTTTTTTTACATAGCCAATGATAATCTTTGTAAATATCTCAAAAGTAGGCAGAAAAGTGCTTGCCTTGTCTATATTTTAATTTGTACAGTGCATAAATAATATACAAATGTGGAAATCGTGCATGTTGAATGTTTAATTGGCACATTTATGGTAGAATTATGATACTATATTTTGAACACTTTGTTCAAAAACTTCAATCCTCTGCCGGAGATACATTTCAGTTATGTGCTAATGTTGTGATTTACAGAGAAAGTCAGAGTTCTTCAAGGGCAAGAGTTAAACAAATATACATTTATTATGTTATAAGTAGACCTTATCAATCTGATATGAAAACGACTGGCTTCAGTTAAGCACAAACTGTACTGTAGTGGTTCCTGCAGTGTCAGTAGTATTGATTAAGTAATAAAATCAGTGTAATGTGATCAAACAGACACAGCCTGTTAAAAAGGAGCCGACTCATCACTACTAGGTAACGGTCTCAGTTCTGGTTGTAATGAGATTTGTTCATTGCTTTAATTCAGTCTAATTCAATTCTTTGTGTTTTTTTGCGAAAAACATTGTTTTTATATACTGATTTTACTATAAGGTCTATTAAGGAATTAAAAATGAAGCTATAATAAACCAAATACTAAGATGCATGTGTTTTAGGTACTGAGTTTTCTGATTTAATTAGATTTAATCTCCTTTATTAGGAAGCTATGACCATTTTTAGTGTTTTTTTTTTCTTCAAACAAAACATTTGAGGTCCCATTTGCCATTTCATTATAATGCATCCTAGATTAAGCTGTTAAATTGTAATACATGTATTTCACATGATAACTGTTACAAAACCACATGTTTCCCATGTGCAAAGTGTGTTTTTCACATGTGAAATTCGTTTTTTTTCTGTAAGGGCCGGTCCATTTGGCTTTTTAGATTTTTCTCTACCTGAATCACTCTCTTCAAGACTTTATAAAGTGGAACTAAGAAAATCAATACTCTTTGAAAGACTAATAAATGATTAACATACAGGTGTTGAAATTGCTGCTCTTAATGATTTATCTCTGCTCATAAAGTGCAGTCACACTAGATCAAAGGTGTCTAATCCTGCTCCTGTAGGACCACTGCCCAGCAGATTTCAGCTCCAACACCAATTAAACACCTGAACCAGCTAATCAAGGTCTTACTACGCATGCGAACCTTCCAGGCAGGTGCGTTGGGGCTAAACTCTGCAGGACAGTGGCCCTCCAGGACCCCTGTATGAGAACTGGAATTGAAACAAATCTAGAACTAGAAAATGCCCTAATTTACTGTATAAAGTCAGTATGATTTTTTTTTTTCAAATGTAAAAAAAAAAAATTCTCTTATGCTCGCTAAGTCTGCTTTTATTTGATCAAAAAATACAGCAAAAACAGTAATATTGTGAAATATTACAATTTAAAAGAATTGTTTTCCATTTTAATATATTTTAAAATGTAATTTATTCCTGTGATGGAAAAGCATTACACCAGTCTTTATTCGTTTAAAATGGAAGCTTATCTTCAAATGAAGTCACTTTTAGTCAAATTAATGTGTCCTTGCTGAGTAAAAATGTTAATTGCTGACCCCAAAAGTTTGAATGGAGGTGCTAATTAAATCATCATATAAGTTATATAATCCTGATATTCATAACAATGTCTGACATCATTTTGCATGCTCAAAGTCTAGTGAGACCACACCTTTAGAGAGCCAACCTAATGTCCAGGGTGGGCCACACTTGTGGAGCACGAACCTGTGAGTGACGTATAAATGGCTGTGATATTATTACGATTTTGATGTTGTCACTCCCTTCCTTGGTATGTAAGGGGAGGATTTTGAGTCAGTGTCACTCACTATCTTAACTGTAACTCTTAATAGCTTCATGCTTGCATGCTCAGTCTTTCTTTTCTCTCTTGTCTGATCGTAGGTGCTGGAAACCATGGATCACCTCACCTCCAAATCCCAATGTTTTCATCTACTGCTCCTCACTGCTCTATGCATTCTTCCTGGATCACTGGCACAGACTACGGTCCCCAAGGGCTGTGCCGCTGATGTGGACTCCTTGTATTTCAATCTGTGTGACCTGACTGCCGTCTGGGGTGTTGTAGTGGAGGCATTTGCAGCTGCTGGTTTGGTGGCCACCCTGATTCTTCTGATCGTGCTGCTAGCCAGCCTTCCCTTTATCACTGACACGAATTGGCGCAGTTCGTTGGGGCTTCACGTTGTGTTCCTGATCTTCACGTTTGGACTGTTCTCCCTCACGTTCGCCTTCATCGTCGGGAAGAACTTCGCCACATGCGCGTCACGCCGCTTTCTGTTCGGGGTGTTGTTCGCCGGCTGCTTCTCGTGCCTCCTCATGCAAGCCGTGAGGTTGAACATACTAGCCAGGAGGAACTCGGGGCCCAGAGGTTGGGTTTGGTGTTTGGGTGCTCTGGGACTCTGGCTGGTGGAAGTTGTCATCAACACAGAATGGCTAATCATTACAATTGTAAGATACCCGACTAACATTAACGCAACCCTTGCTCCTGCCACTGCTGTTCCCTGTAACATTGAAAACCAGGATTTTGTCATGGCGCTCATATATGTTTTAACTCTACTCTTGGCAGTCGTAGTGGCATCCTTACCCATATTGGCAGGTAAGCACAAGCGTTGGCGCAAAGATGGAGCCCTCATCCTGGTCGCAGGACTGTTTTCGGTGGGCATCTGGGTGGCGTGGATTGTCATGTATGTATACGGGAACTCAAGGAATGGTGGGCCAACATGGGATGACCCCACACTGGCTATAGCGCTGGTGTCAAATGCATGGGTGTTTCTGCTGTTCCACACCGTGCCTGCGGTGTGCAGTCTGAGTGAGGTAGATGACGATCCAGCTGTTGAGGAAGATCTGTACCCAGCAGAGGTTACGAGAACATTCTAAAGGAGCAAAGCACACAGAGTATATATATGGAGAATAAGGCCTTCTCTATGGATGAGCCTCACACAGGTAAATGCAAGCTTTGGAGCTTTTACTTTGTATTCCTCTTAACTTTATCATCTTTGCTTTAAAGTTAATAAACTTTACAAGCTCGTTTTTATTACGGATCCATAATATATCTGTGATAATATCACTATCAAGAAATATTAGTGTTTTTATCAGCATCAGTTGATTATGCTGATATTGGAACTATAGATAACATGAGGGATTTTTTCCTATGCCAGGTATAAAATGTTCTACTGTAAATCTATTATTATTTGAGGTTTTATTTTTTGTTCTGTAATCAGGTATATTTTTCCGTTCTTTAAAATGTTATTGGCTATCTGCTAAAATGTGTATAAATGTTGGGGTTAAAAGCAAGTAATACATTTTACATTTAAAATAACTTTTACTCTTAATACAATTTAATATATGTGATGGCAAAGCTGTATTTACATCATCATTACTCCAGTCTTCAATATCACATGATCCTTCAGAAATCATTCAAATATGCTGATTTGGTGCTCAAGTGACATTTCTTATTATCTATGTTGAAAACAGTTGTGCTGTTTAATATTTTTGTGGAGACTGTGATAGGATTCTTTGAATAGAAAATTAAAGTGGTGTTTATTAGAAATATAAATCTTTAGTACCATTATAAATGTCTTTACTGTCCTTTTAATGATCAAATGTGACAGTAAAGACATTTATAATGTTTTTATGTGTGATGAGATTCTTGAATGTTTCTAATAGCAATTTGCATTTGACAGATGCAATACGTCAAGGATTCTGATAGCTAGATATACAGTAAACAAGACTAACGCATCAGCGTTAGTGTACTATATTTGGCCTGTATGAGAACTGACTGTAGCAAAATGTTTACACCCACAAGCACTGAGTGTAAACTTGATGCATTATGGGTTATGTTCTGACGTATTCAGAACAAAAAGAAATGTCTGAAATCAGGCCTTTAAAGCTAAAAGTGTCTGTTCAGGTTTCACATATATCGTAGGCCTAAGGTGGCACTAATACGCATTACAACTGTTAAGCCGAACATCATGAAAGATTATTTTAAATGATGGATTCTCAATTCCCAACTCCAATTACGGTCTATGGATCTGAAACTTCTTTGACGTTGTGTACGGGCATGTAACCTTTCACCTCGAGTTTATACGGTTTCAAAAGCTCCATACAGTGATTACAAATTAAACTAATTCTGCCTGCCAATTATTTAATTCAGAAACCCAATATGTCTTTGTGTGTTGACATACGAGGAAGAGAGCGAACGTGTGACTTTGAGAGAGGGCAAAGCTGCAGAACTTGCTGGAACAGGACTGAATTTCACAATAACTGCTGCTTACACCACTGAATTTGATATGCTGATGTCTGAATCTACTCTAATATCTGATGGTACCGCCTGCTGTCCTCTCTTCTTCTTTCTCCTCCTCTCTGTCTTTGCACCTGCTTGTTTCCTCTGGCCAAACATGCAAATATCTTTTCTGCCTTTTGATGTCCATGAAGTTTAACCCCAGATAGCTGAGAGTTTCCATGCATCAGAGCTGTCTCTCAAACCTTTCTATTATAAAACAACAATATTCAACTGTGTTTACTCAACCAATAGCTGATTCACAATACAGTTGTATACTGTATATTCAATAATCTATCAATGACGTACCATAGGTAGAACATTTCCTCATGTTCATCAATATTTGCATATCGTTTGTGGTTTTGTGAAGTAAAAGGAATGCGTCAGTTTGTATTGAACCGAGTGTTTGGAAAGTTCAGGAGTCATATCTCACTAGTAAATGAATACCCAGAGCAAAATGGAAGACCTCTCCCACCCTGGCATGAGTCAATATGAGAAACATGTGTTTACATTAGCATGTCTCCACGGAGACTGAGGTGTGGCAACGGTATCAGTCAGTATTTCACAGAGCAAGAGGACATTTCTGCCCCACTGAATCAGGGCAACCTTATCAAACCATAGTGCGTCATAATAATACACAAGTCTGGTGTTTAAGATGACTTGAAATGTTTGTTCAGAGGTTATACGAGAAAGGCATATATCTCGAGGTTATTTTCTTGTTGTGCTTGTCCTCCAAAATGAATGAAGTGTAATTAATTTTGACATAATATAAAAAGTCTATATGCGTATACACACACACCAAGGCTATTTGATCATAAATTGATCAAATTAACAATGCAATATTATGACAATATAAACTGTTTTATACTTGAATAGACTTTAAAATATAATTTATGCATGTGATGGTAAAGCATCATTACTCTCCTTCCGAAATCATTCTAATATGCTGATTTGGTGCGTTTCTTATTATCAATGTTGAAAACTGTTGTGCTGCTTTATATTTTTCCAGAGAGACAAAAGAATAGCATTAACATTATAACTTTTGGTCAATTTAATTAATCCGTGCTAAATAAAAGTATTCATAAAAGGAAAAAAACTACTGACCCCGAACTTTTGAACGGTAGTGTAAATTCAAATATTACATAAATATATATTCTAAAGGGTGTCATTTCAAATCTAGTCATAATGTAAATAAACCATTATACTAATATTCTGGGGAAGGTTATCTATTCACATTTATTGCATAGCTTTTCAATTTTTGCCTCCTGAAGTATTTGTATAAAGCATGTCATGCAAGGTTGTATTCAAGTCCAAACATTTAACATCTTTAATATTGTGTTCGCAGGTAATAAGCCTGTGTCCCCATACGGCGGCTATAACGGCCAACACCGAAGTATATATCAGCCGACAGAACTGGCCATCATCACCAAAGGAGTGGGGAATGTGAGTGCACATATTTTACTACTGATTTGACTATGCATACAACCACCGAGTCCTGTGGTCCCTGTTCACAAACAAAAAATAAATGCTAAAGTCCACATCTTCTTTCAATGTCGTAGATCTGAATGTTTTTGTGCATTTGTGTGTTCACCTGCCATATCTATTTGGATTGTGTTTTCGACTGTAGCCACAGGGGGATTTGTATGACAATAAGATTCCACGAGCATCCGTAGGCACTCCACCCAGAGACCAAAGCGGTCACACCAGCCCCTCAACACAACTTGATGATATGAGAAAGATATATTCAAATGTACGTGTGGAGCTTTAGTAATGCTGTGTTTGTTTGCTTTGGGTCTCTTCAGTCTGTCGCCCTTCACTTTCACCCGCCTTCCTTTTTCAACATGCATGCATATTAACCTACTGACAATTTAACAGAATTTGTTTCTGTTTGTACTAATCCGATTGACTGTAAAGTGTCCTTCAGTTTTGTAAGGGTGATGTGATGTGTGTGTGTGTGTGTGTGTGTGTGTGTACAAAAAATATATATTATCTGTACCATTCATATGTGGCAACCTCAATTGAAGGATGTTTTTGTGGCCTCAGCTGGCCTGTAGACATCAAAAGTTTGTCAAGCTGTTAAAGGGCCTATATGCGTTTTTCTGAAATTTAAACTCGCGACTGACACCTGTGGCCAAAAAACAGAACTGCTCTTCCTTTCTGCTCGCTCTCGCAGCCAGGGTTGCCAGGTCTGCACAACAAAACCAGCCCAATTGCTCATCAAAACTAACCCAATCACGGCCAAAAATAGTCAAATAGCATTCCCGGGTGTTTCCCCGATAACAATCATGTTCCAGTGAGTAAAACAATCGCGACAACCCGTGCACTACACAAACAACCCGCGGAAACAGTGCAGGCATACGGACCTGGCAACACTGCTCGCAGCGCTCGTACGTGCGTGCACACTTCACAAGTCATCTGCTGCCTGCAAGGAGGTCAACATTATGTTTACAGAGGTAAGAAGAGTCAAATACATATATTGTTTGAGATAAGTTTGCGAGTGTAGGCTACTTGCTGATTAGCAGTGGTGGCAGAGTGATCTGAAACGTTTAACATGAACGCGCTTGACGTCACATCCGCAGACAGCGCGGGAAAAATCCGACCCGACAGAAAATAGGAAAAATAGGATACAGGCTTATAGGTGCACCCATTGTGAGCGGATAAGGTGTCAGTATGCTCAACAGGAGATGTTTGAGTCATAAATGGTAAAATAAAAAGGCTATTGTTACGTTTATTTTGGGGAAAAAGTTGCATATAGTCCCTTTTAAACCATTAAAATTGCGGCTTTTTAAATGGTTTGTTATTGAAGCTCATATTTACCCACACAAAACATCCTTCAACTTGAACTTGAACATTCTTTTTAAATTTCTGGGTCTAGGTCTTTCCTTGCACTTTATCGTCTCTCTCAATTACACATGTCTGTGGGGAATTCTTCTCTTTCTGTCTTGTCAGTCGTTCTTTCATGATCGGCTTTCATTCCTAGAATGCACTTGGTGACTGTAGCCTTCTGTCTGGGATGGAGGAATTTAAAGGCCATTTTAAGATTTTTTGTTTTGTTTTTTTGTTTGTGTTAATTATTATTTTCATTTTTCATGAAGGTATGAGGGGGTGGATGAAGAGATCAAATCTATTGAACTAAACTGTATGTTTTCTGACCTTTTCTTTTTTAAAATCATTTAATTCCCGTTTTTCTCACCTCTGTCACATGAGGCATCTGTGTATTCTCTTGGTCTAGTTAGTTGCCATATTGAATTTAACATGGATGCAAACAAGGCTATGAAGGATAGACGCAGTCTTTACTATGCCAAACACTAAAGGTCCTAGATCATATGATTTTCAACTGTTTTATGGAGTTTTCGGTATGTTTACATAACAACGTCACAACAATGTACTAAAAATGGAAACGTTTTTCCTTTGTTTTTTTTTCCGCGTACAGACAACAACGTTTTCAAAATGATCCCATTCACACGGTTCCACGAAATGCCCCAAAATGCAATTTTTATGCGCCCAAAATGCCATTGTTGTGTAAATGAACAGCCAAAAAGTTTTCAGTTGAAAATGGTGTTGTGTAAATAGCCCCATTGTCTACTGAAATTTTTATTTTGGAAAGGCATTTCGTCAGTGTATGTTGTCAAACAACAGTACAATCCATTGAATGCACTGTTCTTCTATCCCTCACAGCCTTGTTTTCATTCCTATTAACTTAAATATGGCACTAGCCTGATTAAGGTCTATTGCAACTTATTTCATCTTTCTGTCAAAAAATCACTGTTAAAATTAACCTTACACAAATTTTATTGTGTATTTTTTTTTTTTTTTTTTTTTTTACAATATTTGGTTTTAAATGTATATTTTCATGTTGACCCCAGAAATGTAATCTAATGTTTCCTCTATCTCTCTGTAGGGAAATTTCGACAGAAGACCCCAGTGATCTCCTCACGCCAGCTGTTTTTTTTCCCCCCTGGTGTTTCTAAAATAAGATTCGTGCATTTTTTCTTCTTCTTTCCATTGCAGTGCTCGACTGCATAGACCAACTTGTGTGAACTCAGAGTAACTGAGCAACATTTTGTTGGTTTGCTCTACTGAAAGACAATGTGTTGGGTTATCTCAACCTGATTGAACCGTTGAAGATGTGGAATTGTACAGTATGGCTTGTTTGTGCATGGCACATTAAAAAAGATTAGTTATACCAATGATTGTATAGACTACTGCAATGTTTACTAAGAAAGCACAGAAAAGCAAAGGACTGTAAAATAAATGTGTGCTGGTCTTCTGTTTCTCGTTCTGAGATGCTGCTTCTATCACTGAAAATATTGAACACCATACTGTACATAATATGCATAAACCCTATTTTACATATATAAAATATTTACAATGTGCAATCATAATTGTGGGTGCAGCAACCAGACTTATGACTATTTTATTATTTTCCCAACTTTGTATTTATTGTCAAAGTAGCATTACTCTCAATCTGAACAGAATATCTTTGTAATGGTTCTGTTGATTAATGTACAGTATATTAAAATTTCACTGGATGGGAAATTCAGTTTGAAAGGATATTTATTAACTCATCTTGCTGTAGTTACAAACAGCATACCATGTGAAAAACTACATTTTTGAAGTTCTGAAATGTCATTGTGAGACTGATTGCGCATGTGACCTAGTCACAGGGACATCATTGGGATAACATCCCAAAGGGAAGTTAGTTGAATGGAAAATTCTCTAAACTCTAACCAGTCATTACATTTACATAGATGCTGCTGATAAGTTTCTCAATACGTCAGCCTGAGCTACAGGGTTTTAGATGGAGTGACCAAAGCATGGAACGTATAGTTCAAGTTCACATTGTTTTTTATTATAACTGCATTATCTATGTACAAATGACCAATGTCACCTTAATTTATATAACGCTTTAATACGTATTGTTTCAAAGCAGCTTTACATTGATAAACAGGAAAATAATGATTCAATGATGCAAACAGAGTTAAAGCATCTAAATAGAAAATAGTGTAATTGTTCAGCTGAGGTCAGTTCAGTGTTGATCAGTTCTGTTTAAAAATTGTGGTGGTAAATAAAAGGGTGGTGCGACTATAGCGGGCACCGAGGCCTACTGTTCAAAAGTTTATAGGTCAGAAAGAAGAAATTAGTAAAAAAAAAAAAAAATACTTTAATTCAGCAATGATGCATTCAATTATTCAAATGTGACATTAAAAACATTTATAATCTATTTCAAATAAATGCTGTAATGTCAAACTTTCTATTCATCATACAATTTCACAATAAAAAGACTTTGTAGTATGTGCAGGTGTATAAAATAGCAGGTTTTTTTTTGGGGGGAAGCAATGCTGAACAATTGAGTGTATCGTAGCTTTGGGTGACTCTCTCGTCCAGTAATGCAGACTTTTCAAAAAATGAGGTTTCAAATCAAGCTTCAAAGACTGTATGTTAATCGCAGCTACATAAAAGAGTCGGCAGTAGCTAAAGTTTTTTGCATATATTACCAGTGGTTTTCTATTCCAGTAAATATTCTCCTATATGCATATTATCAGTGGTTTTATATTCCAATAAATATTTACCTATATACAGTACACAAGTGTACAACGAAATAAACATTCGCCTATGCAAATGTACCACCAAAGTATCATGTATGCAAATGTACTGCCACATTATTGTACATTGAGGTTATCAATACATCTCCGCCTCCACACAATGAAAGTCAATGGGGTCCAATTTTTTTAGACCTCAGTGTTGTTTAAAACGTCATCTTATGTTCTAATATAGAGTTTTGGAATGAGAAAATTATGACTTTTTTCCATTTTTGGTAGAACTCCTTCCTTATCCTGTTCATCATATTCAACAATTCACCAGCATCTCTCTTACATTTCATTCTGGTGAGATTAGGATTCAGCCAAGCTAAATTCACAATAAAAAACACCTCGGTTTTATAAAACGTGATTTTGGATGCATCTGCAGTTTCTCGACTGTCTTCGATCCCCTTCATTGGTGTAGACAAGTTCCCCCCGGCTGCTTGGATGTCTTCCCTGCCGCCCGTCCTGACCGTGTATCAAATGTTAAGCGCTGCCGGTAAAATCTAGATGCTGAATCTATAGGTAATATGATAAGCATTTTCACCTCACTTCGAGAGCACAATGTGCTGGGTATTTAAGGAGAAAACAGACATAAAAACATGTCCTTGAGACACAAGCATTTTTTCTCCAATGACATTGAATAATAGCTATAATGTTTGCAGCTGTGATTCTATTCCAAAAAGACATTTGACACATTAAATGAATGAGTAGGTGTTGTGGACCTATCAGTTTTCCTCATTTTCACCCACTTGGCTAAATTATGTAATGCATCTTATGTAAACTTGTTCGCAATTTGGCAGCAATCCTTTCATGTCAGAGTCAGACATCTTTAAGACTGTCAAAGTTTAGATGCACATCATTTTTCGATAAGAATATCTATTTGGTTAAGACTTCATTCCAATAACCAGGACGTGATAATCAGATAATCATCTCTTGATCATAACCTGAGCAGGTTAGCAATGGAGCATAATTTATGGTGATGAACTGCTAAAGCAGAGCCACTTTCATGGTGCCTAAAATCCAAGGTTGACGTGAACTAAACTGAAACATACAGTACTTGGCTAGCCACCTAAACCAGCTTCATAGGCCGCAGGTCAGCACTTTAATAGCCTACTCAAATCATGACCATTTTTGGATATTAATCAGAATTTGGTTGTGCATGTAAACTCACTGTGCGTTATCAAATGATCAACCTCAAATAGTAACATAAAATGGTGATATATTATTTGCCTGTAATGAAAAATGGCCAACTTTTTCTTTTTAAAAATGTTGCACAAACATCAACAAAATTCATTACAGAAACATTTTTTTTTTCTATTTAAATGGCTGAAATTCTCACTTCAGGGCATTTTCTGTATAAACTTGAACTAAACTCCAGCTGAAAATGAAACTTTTTACAGAGATCCATGAGTTATCTGGTTTATGGAGTCACCACAGCCCTTATTCTGACTCACCCATTAAAACAATTATGTTCTGTATTATACAATCTTCATTCTTTACAGAACTTCAAAAGACTGAACCTTTGTCATTTTGTTATAAAGTTCAAACGATAGGCCTAAAAACAAAGGCTTAAAATGTAACCTCACTGGGCATGTAATGTTTGCAAAGTGTCTTTGACGTTATAGTTAAAGCAATTGTTGGAAAACCTACAAACTCAGTAAACCAGAACTAATTCATTTTGCAAACTGCCGTTCACCTCACAGTTCATCAAACACACCCAGTGACTCATTTATAAAGTGCTGCCTTAAGCTGAAAGAACATAGATGAATAGAAGCTACACTGTATTTGTAAGTGTTTTAAAAGTGATATTTATGTCAGCAGCTACTGCTAAATTAGTCTCTGGTCAACATTAGCTGAATGTATGTGGTGACTGAACATGTGTGTTGCATTGGAAAAGTATCTCAAAGTGTCCAATACTCATTTTTGGGCTTTAAAAATCACACCTAAAGTCTGCATGAGATCAAAATATTGACTCGATCTACCTTCTAAATGCATATTATTGATCTTCCAGTGAAAAGTCATATGTCTAACCAAATTGTGTTACAAATTTGAAGTTGATATCACAAAAATTGAACCCATTAAAATGTTTTAAAGTATACCCATTGGGACTCTGACAGTAAATTTGCCAATTTATGGCAAATTAAATTTGAACAACAACTGTGAACCAACATTTGTTGTGAAACAAACACAAAAAATGAACACAAATAATTCACTTGAACTTCTACAAAATACTTTTTCAGAATTTTGAGCACCTCTTATTGATTTGTTGAAAAATAAGTAGCAATTCACTGTAAAAAACACACAAAAAAACAGTTGCTGCCATTAAAGGAGTAGTTCGCTTTTAAAAAAACTTTTGCTGATAATTTACTCACCCCCATGTCACCCAAGATGTCCACGTCTTTCTTTCTTCAGTCGAAAAGAAATTAAGGTTTTTGATGAAACATTCCAGGATTTTCTCCATATAATGGACTTCAATGGGAACCAAGCGGTTCAAGGTCTAAATGACAGTTTCAGTGCATCTTCAAATGGCTTTAAACGATATCAGACGATGAATAAGGGTCTTATCTGCGAAACCATCGGTCATTTAAAAAATAAATATCAAAGCTTAAGTTTTATAAGCACAAATGCTCAGTTCTGTGATGAGCATTCGTGACTCTCCTGTTCGAACTCGTTCATCAAAATTAACAAATCTTTTTTCGAGTCATGACTCGAAGGGTCCTAGATAAGACCCTTATTCATCGTCTGGAGTGGGTTAAAGCCCTTTGAAGCTGCACTGAAACTCTCATTTGGACCTTGAACCGTTTGGTTCCCAATGAAGTCCATTATATGGAGAAAATCCTGGAATGTTTCATCAAAAACCTTAATTTCTTTTCGACTGAAGAAAGAAAGACGTGGACATCTTGGATGACATGGGGGTGAGTAAATTATCAGCAAAAGTTTTTTTTAAAGTGAGCAACTCCTTTAATTTTTTAATCACCTTGGATGTTTAAGTAATTTCAACTTAAATTACATTAAACTCACTTAAAAAAAACAAGTTGAATCTTATAAAACATTAAAAATGAAAATTGCTTAACTTATTTTGATGAGTCAAAGCAATATAAAAACGTATGTTGTAGTAATTTCTTGATCATATAATGTTACACAGTGAAAGAACAAAATAAAAAATAAACATTTTGTGCCCTATAAGTCAGATTATTTGTCTCTGGAAAGAAGGAGCCTCGAACAGATTTTAGAGAGAATTCCAAAATTCCCACAAGAGTTGACTGGCTTTGGTCTTAATTGGACCGTTCTCATGACTCCTGTATTGTTTTCCTTGCGGGATCCCTGCTGGGATTCAATTTGTTGTACCTTGTGAGTCGTGACTTTTCATTACACACAACAGCCTCACAACACAGGACGCTGCTGCACAATTATTAGCAGTTACTTCATTAGCTCACACTCTAAATAGCAAATCATGACTTTACAAAAAGTGCTTTCCCAGAAAAGTCAAGGTCTTTTTATATAGTTCGATATATTTGCAAAAGAGATAAATACATCAATAGCACTATCCATGTTCATTTCATTCCGCTGTTGGACAAGATAGAAAAGCAGTGCAGCCTGTCACAAAGGTGTCATTCTGTGACCGTCTCAGTGAGCCTGTTAGGAAAAGAGAGGAACAGTGACGTCTTTGTGTGAGCTGGACAAAGCTGGACCTGTGTGAAAGCAGGTTAATGTTCCTCTACAGGTTTGGAAGCCAAGGACATCTGAAGGACCCTCACACACACTCATCCAAACCCGCCTTTGGATTCTGCTCTCGCTCTCTAACACCTCCAGGAGGAGACACAATGCAAACACGCAACAAAACCGTAAACAAAGCAAGTAAAAAACTCCAACATGCAGTATTTGAACAGAAGGCTGTACAAAAAGATCCAATTCATAAGAAAATATCTCAATATAACGGCCCTACTGTGTGTTCAAGTGGGGTGTGGAGAGCTATAAATAACACACTTACGCAACAATAACACACAATTGTTCAGACAATTTTCAACTTCTCAGAATTGCGAAAGAACTGTTGACACATGGGGAAGTTGTGTGGGTGGAAGAAAGAGTAATGACATTGAAACAGGACGCCATGCACAAGAAAGACAGTCCCAGAGGAGTCCGGGTGTTTGTCCAGTGTGTTGTCTTGTATACAACAGCAGGTGAATTGGTCCTAAAAGAGTAAAGGACAGAACTTTGTTAATAAAGATAATAAAAGCAGACGTGCGCAGGTTGTACACAAGCTGAGCTGAACTAAAGAGTTCCACGATGTTTACTTTATCTTTTCATGACATCATCGCTTTGAGTACTAATACTTATGGGTAACTCTGCAAATGGTGCCGTTTGTGTACTTATATATTGTGAATGCCTGTATGACATTCACAAACTTCTTAAAAATATTTATGCATATACACAGTCTGTGTATACTGGATATACTGTTATGTAGGCTATAGGCTATATACTGCATATTGTGAAAGAATATATAATTACTCTGACTGCATAAAAAAGTGACATCATAAAAATGGTTTGACCACACACACGTACATTATAGGTTATATAAAATTTTTAAAAATCTACGCAAAATGTAATTTATTGAAAACATTTATGTAGTATTTTATATATCCTTAAATGATGGTTTTTAACCAATTGGGTCAAATATGACAACTAATGTTGGATTAAAATGATAGATAAATTTACCAACAGCTGGTTTGTCCAATGACCAATTGGTAAAACAACAGTTTAGATTATATAATCACTAAGGATTATAGACACCTGTTCAATTTCTCATTAATGCAATTGCCAATTATCTAATCAACCAATCACATGGCATTTGCTTCAATGCATTTAGGGGTGTGGTCCTGGTCAAGACAATCTCCTGAACTCCAAACTGAATGTCAGAATGGGAAAGAAAGGTGATTAAGCAATTTTGAGCGTGGCATGGTTGTTGGTGCCAGACGGGCCGGTCTGAGTATTTCACATTCTGCTCAGTAACTGGGATTTTTTAACGCACAACCATTTCTAGGGTTTACAAAGAATGGTGTGAAAAGGGAAAAACATCCAGTGTGCGGCACTCCTGTGAAAACTGGAAAAATGTTGCCTGGTCTGATGAGTCTCGATTTCTGTTGAGACATTCAGATGGTAGAGTCAGAATTTGGCGTAAACTGAATGAGAACATGGATCCATCATGCCTTGTTACCACTGTGCAGGCTGGTGGTAGTGGTGTAATGGTGTGGGGATGTTTTCTTGGCACACTTTAGGCCCCTTAGTGCCAATTGGGCATTGTTTAAATGCCACAGCCTACCTGAGCATTGTTTCTGACCATGTCCATCCCTAAGGTGCTCCTAATAATCCTTTAGGTGAGTGTATATATATATATATATAATATTGTTTTTGCCAAGAACAATATTTTCGTATTAAAAAATGAATATGAATCAATATGAAGTTATGAACATTTTACAGTTTTCTTTTTACAATTGTTAGGACACATTTCTCAATACACTTTTTCACAACTTCACAGTTCACACTTTCAGCTCGGCACATGTCTCAAGTCAACCCATTCTTTCATAACACTAGCGAAGGTTGTCAGCCAACAAACACACTTTGTCACCCATATAAATGACCTAAATCACTAACAGGACGCATTATACAATGTTTTCATCTGTAAAACAAGGACACCGGTTTAGAATTCACTGCAATATGTGTTACAGGAATGAATCAGACATGATGCAGTATGCTTCAATAAATTTTATGTGGGGTTTTTTTTTGGCACCTAGTAATTCCAAAATACAAGAACTTGTATACACACCATCCACTGATACAGAAATGCTAACCTACTCTGTCTTATGTCACATCTTATGTCATAGGGCAATACACCTAGTAAATCCAGCCCTGGCAATCTTCTGCTGATGTGTCCAAGCATCTAGCATTCATTGCGTCCAGGAGGGACATTTGATCATGTGGATGGTGGTCATAAACCTTCCACCTCCATGAAAAAAGAATTCCTCTATGGGGTTGAGGAAGGTGGGAGGAAAAGTGACACCATCCTGGGATGGGCAGCAAACCACTCTGTGTTTGCACAGGAGTGGTGAAATGCCACAGTGTCCCATACAATTATAAATGTTCCACAACCGTTCCATAGAGGTCATGTAGGAACGCAAGGAGACGCCCAATTAGAGGTTTGTGTAACAGCAGTCCACCAGTGGATATTGCTGCACACATTGTGATGTTGGCATCCTCCTGACCCGGGACATCCACACGTTCTTTTCTCGTCGCCGTGTTTTGGCCAAGTTGAAACCAGCCTCATTTACAAAAAGGTAAATGTGGGGGTTTACCTGCCTTCAATCTCCATGACTCTCTAAAATAAATCCACCAGGCAACATAACAGTTAGGCTATTAACAAAAGTATATATTATACCAAAAAAAAATTTGTTTGGTTTTGTTTAAAAACAGTTCTGTATTTGATTGTCATCTTACGGACATATTGGTTCCTGAATTTCTTGACTTGTTCAGAGTTCTTCTCAAAAGGTAGTGTAACTGTTTCATCCTGACCTGATGTTTTTTCAGGAGTCAAGAAATATAGTTATTCTTGCACTGTGAATATTTGCAAAAATAACGTTGTCTGCCAACACTCTGTTTCGAATCTCTGTGAGTTTTTGGCCATTGTTTCTGACGACCATATCAACAATTGCAGTTTCCTGCACATCAGTGAACATCTTAACTCTTCCACATGTGTGAGGTAACCGTTGAATCCTAAGCAGAAATGGAAAAGCAATTACACAAAAGGTTTGGAGGCTTTGCTCTATGTGCTCTATCGAGACTCTCATCGAAGGCCTCATCGACGTCTCCATCCACTGTGATGACTCTGATCTTAAACCAGATGGAACTAGATAATTCTCTGATTGTTCCAAACCAATCTGACCTATAATGCTGCCTAAATCATAATCATACACAGTTTGTTCGTTGGCCAGTATACAAAATAAAGTTATTGTTATTATTATTATTATACAGTTTTTGCCCATTGCTTGAACACATTTTGCAAAACTTCGCTCATTGTGCCAAAACTCTACACACAACTAAACATGACACAACACTGGGAAATATACCATTCACATCTGTGTCAAATTGAAACTCTACCATCAAACCCTAAACTCTGCTATCAAAACCTAACATTCCTTTGTCAAAATATAACTCTGATGACAAAATGACACATAATTGCATCATATGCATACACGTTCAGATCAGGGGGAACACACTAGTCTACTTTATATAAAACACTGCAGTCGTTGATTTTCACTGTTTATTCAGAAGGAATATTTTCAGGAGGCACATTTTCAAACAACCAAAAAAGCAAATATGCCTACTCAATATTGTACATTGCACCACTGTACATTGCAGTAACATGAATTCAGATAAAGCAAAAAAATATATATATATTATAATGGAAAAAACACTATACTGTAAACACAGAAAATCATGGTAATTGTGCATACGTGGGCTCATGGATCCCGGCGTCTGTTGGGGTCTGGCCACAGGACCTCATCGACATCGCAAGCAATGTCTTCTCCGCTAGGCACCGGGGAAAATATCCCCTTGCATGTCAAAACCATCAAGGTCTTCTAGTCAGAAATACAACCACAAATTGTCATCGGTTTGCTTCTTTTTCTTACATTACTTTACTGTATATACTGTATCATCCACTGTACTGAAACATCTCAATATACTGTAAGTAATCATGCCATGGTATGTTTCACAAAAACTACCACTTTGGCTGCAAAAGGAGCATTAGCACCCTGCAATACCCTGTACACATGATGTGGTAATGTGATATACTGTAGTACAGTGCTGTAAATACCATCCGAGTAGAGTAAAAGGTAGAGAGTTGAAGACATACCTGTTTTCCAGTTGGAATGTTCTTATATTACAGATGCCACTGTGAAGCGGCTTAGATGTGGGTGGACTGTCTGCCCAGCTTCCCTCATAGTCAGGCCATGGTTGATGACATGGTCCACCAAAGTTGCTCTCATATCATCAGAAATAGGGGTCCGTGCATGGCCTCTTCGACCTTGACCTTGTCCTCCTCCTCCCTCCTCCTCCTCCTCCTCTCCCTCCATCCATGCTTGCAAAGTTCTTGAAATGGCTAAACTGAGGGCTTTTTGTATCTGGCTGATTGGTGTTCAATTTTGCAAGTAAGTGCCTTCAGTTGTGTATTTGAGTGGTTGCAATTACCCGATGTGTTTTGTATTTTGGATACATGTGTTTTCCAAATGGCACTCTGAGATTTCATTTTTGAACGAAGTGTCTTATGTATGAAATAGAGTGTATTATGCAGGACCAAGTGTGTTGCATAAAGGAGAAAGTGTGTTGCAGAATTGGAACTAGAGTGCAAAGCAGCGCTTTTGTTTAAGGTATGGGTACATGTGTTTGAGGTATGGAAACAAAAGCTTCAAGTTGTGTACTTTAGTCTTTGCATGGGTCTATAGTGTTCAAGCAACGGGCAAAAACTGTATTCATCAATACAGTTTTTTCTCGATTGTTTACACACATTTTCTGAAAGAATGCCTCATATTCTCAGAACTCTACACACAAATCAAAAAACACACACACAATGGGCAAAACCCCTCAATTCTCCTGCAAAATGAAACTTTACATTCAAAACAATGTTATTTCTTCTCAAAATGGTATTTTGTTTTCAAATGACACACACAAACCATCATATGAATAGACATTTATAAGAACCAGTTGAACACTGATGTGCTCAATGTAAAACACTGTGATGAATGGAAAACACTTCCTCTCCATTCATCATAATGACTCAGGCCTTTTTTTGTTCAGTGTTACACTTACTACTACAGACAGTACATACATAAGTGTGGTGTAAAATATTTAGAATAATGTTTTTCTACCCAGAACACACAAATACAAGGCAACAAATATATTTTTATTTTTCCCACAAAAACAATGGAGAATAGATTGCACATTTCGTACATCCCAACCAACAAAACGTTGCACATACACTGGTCTACATACAAAACAACAGAAAAATATACTGTATGCAGTTACAGTAAAAAAAAAAAAAAAAAAATAACTATGCTGCATCTTCCTCTGCTTCGGTCTTTTATGCTAAAGCTCTGATTGCTAATTGTAAAACTGTGTGACATGTGTTTGCCCATGTGACGAGTCAGTGTGCAGATCTGAATGGCAGTGTGTTCCTTGTGAAAACAAGAGATTGTGTGCATGAAAATTGTGCCAAATTCAGAGAATTGTGTGTAGTGTTTTGAAAAACGTGTGTTTTAGAACTGCAATTTGAGTGTAAAGCAGGAATTGTGCTTGTAGTTCAGCAGAATTGGTTCAGGGGGTTGGTGAATGAGTTACATGTTGTGGTCATTGTGTCTCAAGTACCAGAATTTGTGTGTAAACAATTGAAAAAAACTGTAATGTGCAGCTCAGTCAGATGCCCTTGCAGAATTAAACTTATCTGTTGGTTTGCCGAAAAACTCTAACAATAGATGCCATTGATAAGCGTGGCAGATTTAGCTGCACTCTCAGACCAGCCTCTCTCATTGAGAAACCATGATTTACATTACATGATCAATTACAGTAGCTCTGATTTCATCTGAGACTACAGCTCTTATTCTTCTCCCACCACGCATACATATTCATATTCATATTCGTATTCCTCTCCCTCTCCCTCTCCCAGCCAATCTTCTTCCTATTTCAGCCTCTTCTCTATCTCTGGCTGGGTTAACATCACAATACAAAACTATTCTGAAGTTGGCTCCTTTTGGTAATGAAATTGAAAGAGTAACACCTGTGTAGGTGTTCATCAATGAGAATCAGCTGTGGTCGGTCAAATTGTTATTATAGTAGCCTATTTCATTTTTAGATTCAAAATATATTTCATTAATGTTACCGTAGAAATATAGCGAATTACTGTCTATGTTATTATTAACTATGTTATTGTTTTGAACTTAAGTTTAACAGTTTTGAAAACAGTATGTAAGCATGTGCAAACCAGCCTGTAGGTACACAGAGTTTGGGCGGTTGTTGTATGGAAGTGAGAAAATAATTCATGTAATTTGAAAGATGGATTTTGTGCCAAAGCAATGATAAATTATCAACAGCTTAGCCTACACATAGACTTCTGTTGTGCTCACTGTGTGAAGAGTTCTGAAAATGTGACCCAAGTATGTGTCCTAGTGATTGTAAAAAATAAAATAAAATAAAACTGTAACACTTTTGCACAATGAAATAGCCTACCTGACAATAATGCCTAATGTGTGTTCTCATGGCTGTTCTAGCACATGCAATTACACGGAGCAGGGAGGCATTACTGAGGGTCAGGAATGTGCAGACCTTGACAGAAAATATGCCAGGGCTTATTGTGCTGCAAAGAGCATTTCTGTCGCTGGGATTAATGTATTTAAAATGTCCCAGTCTGGTTCAGGTCTAAATGAAAGAGACCTTTTATGCATTTGTATGTGTGACTCTCTGTTAGGTAAATCTTCTAATGCCTTGTTTTCACATTTGTCTGAGTTTGAAACATGTCCAACGTGTGTGTGTGTGTGTGTGTGTGTGTGTGTGTGTGTGTGTGTGTGGTGTGTGTGTGTGTGTGTGTGTGTGTGTGTGTGTGGTGTGTGTGTGTGTGTGTGTGTGTGTGGTGTGTGTGTGTGTGGTGTGTGTGTGTGTGTGTGTGTTGTGTGTGTGTGTGTGTGTGTGTGTGTGTGTGTGTGGTCCACGTCTGCACGTGAATGCGCGGTTACTTATTGAAATATGTGTGTGAAAGCATGTTCAAGGACCTTTCCTCTTCTCAAACTGAGGACTCACATGCCATGCATATTTATTATTTACTGATTCATACAGTTAGAGGAGCCATCACAAGTGTTCTGTCCAGCCAGCAGCTCATCGCTTTCAAAATATCCTCACTGTTTTACATACATTATTTCAGTGATATGATATCCATTACCTGTAAAAGGGCAAGAATAAATGTCACATGCAAATACATTTCTGTTAACAAACAGTTTTCATACATGATGTAAAACTGATTCAGGATTTTATCATTTATTATGGATCTTTTAGCTGCTTTAATGGATATAGTTACACAAAAATGAAAGTTGTATCATCATTTAGGCTACCATCATGTCGTTCCCTATGAAAGTCTTTCATCTGTGCATGGAACATAGGCCTATAGCCATATACTAAATAGATATGATCTTCCAACATGGACACACCTGTTTCATACAATCAGTAAAATGTTCTATTCAAGCCACGCCAATCTCTGTTCTGATAATGTTGTGTATCAGACCTGTGGTTTTTTAGACCCCAGTTTACATACCTGTCTCCTTGCTAACGGTGTCACTGAGGGCAGGCGCGTATATGACATAATAGTATTGCACAATTTTTAAGGTTAACTTGTCAGGCCAGTTGCCTTTAATGAATGTTTTTGATAACAGTGTGTTCACACCTAACAAAACATGAGTAAACTTGTCTTATGAACAGGGAAATTCCACCCTTTTAGGGTAAAATATTCTCATCTAATCATTTGAACGGCATGTCTTGTTTTTCCAGACTTAATCACAGGAAAACCAAGCCTTGTTTTTCTCCAAAGAGTCAAACTGGTTTTGTTCATGGGAACTTAAATGATTCTGAGTCATCAGTATCGGTTATTTGAAAGATGTAAATACAGTATCAAATTAGCTGAGATAAATATTGTTTTATTGTGAACTAAAACAAAGGGTTAAGTCATCAGCCCATATATACTGAAAATAAATATTTTCCATGCATGCATTCATATTTTATGTACAGTAGATCTCATGGGTGCTGTGTGTTCTGTTTCTATGGACGTGCCTCTAAAACACACAGTCCTGTGGGAATGGCCGGATGATTACATGCATCACTGATATTTTACAACCTGGCTGACCATAAAAGTGCCATCCATACTTTAAAGCTACCTTTAATACATTTACTTTAAAGCTATTTTTCTTGGTCTGTCACATAACGGGTACTTTAATGTCTATAATTTACTATCAATGAAAATGTAGGGACAACTGACCATAAAAAGTTGACCATCAAAATGAAATAAAGGCAGATTTGAACAAAAAACAGTGATTCACACTCACAGCATTAATACAAATAGGCCTAACACACGATTAACATCACAAACATACACCATTTACATTACAATTAAGTTAATGTGTAATTAAAGTTAAAATGTGCTTATTTATGTATTTGTATTATCATCAATTAACACCAATCATCGTTATTATTATTAGTAATAGTAGTAGGCCTAGTAGTAGTAGACATAGTAGTTATTTCTTGTTATTTTAAATCTTATCATAAAGTAAAGAGTGTGGAGCAATGGTGCCACTGCCTCAAACGATTGTCCATGACTAGTGTTGGATTATAGTCAATTTCTGCCATCTAATGGATATACTTCGTAGTGCAGCTTGTTTGCTCTCTGTATAAACCCCGCCTCCGAAAATCTCTCTCAACTTCTAATTGGTTCAAGGATTTTTTTCTTTCATTCTGATTCGCTACCTGGTTTCGCCATTGTCGTCACTCACAACAGAGGTCACACATGATTAAAAAATGGACGCGTCCTGTTGAAACGCTACTTGCTATGAATGCTTTTATTATTTCAGTTATTTTAAAGCGAAAACACTGAATCATATGGAAAATATGGAGCTTCCTGAAGAGACTGTGTGAGCTGTCGTCTACTCCTGCGATGCCTTCACATGCTTGTTTTCAAAGGGTGGGTTTAAAATTCTCTAAAAACAAAGACCTATTATTGTAGCTATAATGTGATAAAATACAAATCAGATAAAATTGCTAACAGAAAAATACACGGAGGTCCGAGTCTCTCGTCTTTATTATTTAATGATTGACATGTTACAAATAGTCATTCTCAAAATTTGGTAACTGTCATTCGACAATTCATGAGAAAAAAATATTGAAGAACCACCATATATACAATTTATTAAATAATATTTTATCATACACTTGATACAATTTAAAAGTATACTTTTTTCCTCAAATGAAATCATATTTTTATCATACACTTTTTTAAAATTATACACATCATCTTGTGACACTGAAAACTGGAGTAATGTCTGATGAAAATTCAGTTTTGCATCACAGAAATAAATTATATTTAAAGTATATTAAAATAGAAAACCATTATTTTAAATTGTAATAATATTTCACAATATTACTATTTTTTTAGCAAATAAATGCAGAATTGATGAGCATAAGAGACTTATTTCAAAAACATAAAAAATACAGTAGTAATATATATCATACTAATACTATACTATTTATGTTTTCCTTGTGGAAAGTTTAAAAAAAAAAAGTTCAGAGGAGGAAAAGGCTGTTCAACTACAAACATGGTCACTGCCCCACATATAAATAAATTCCCACGTAAACTGCATCAATCTATTCTATTTGTAACACTTTTCTACAGCTGTGCATCTGCTACATGTCTCTCTTCAAGACCAGACCCCGTCACTGGACTGTGCTCTCTCAGAACAGAGCTTTGCACTACACTGCCTGTGAACTGCAGTGTTCAAGCCCAGACTCTTCCTCCTCTGTCAGCAGTGTAAACCACACACCGACTGCCTCCGAACCTGCGGATGAAGGCCCTCCATCTCCACCCACACACTGCTGCATGAGCGGCTGTCATAACTGTGTGTGGATCGAACATGCTGAAAAACTGCTGAAGTATTACAGCAATGGTGGAGAGAGAGCTCTGGCGGCCATTGAGGAAAACGTTCTCGATGACAACCTAAAGGCTTATCTTAAAATGGAGATCAAGTTGTTACTGAAGAAGCCTTGATGACAGTGGACTTGGGGGGGGATATTTATTGAGAGTTCAACGTGTTTCATAGCAACAACTATTTGCACTATATAGGCTATGTTTATTGCACAACGGCAATAAATCCTAATCTTAGGACCATAAGCCTTTCATGACAATTAAGCCCTCCCCCCAAAACTCTCATTATCAAAATCCATGTGGATGTTTTGCTTTTGAGGTTTTTGTAATGTTTTTACATAGGGCTTTTCCCAAAATAAGTGCATTTTATTATAATTGAAATATACATAAAAGTGTGTTGTGAAAATTAAGGGCATGTTCAGTATTACAGAACTGACAGATGTCAGACTACTACACCCATGATAACTTATCTAAAGAAGCATGTTTTTAATGTTCACATCTACTGTAAAAAAAAAGATATGAATTGCTAATGATGTTACGTATTTATATATAGCTAGATTTCATAATTTCACATGTATATTTATAATAATATTAAGAGAAAGTGCATTTCTTATTTATCATGATCAATGCTCTGTAAGATTATTAATGTTTGTGAAAGAAGTCTCATGCTCACCAAGACTGTCATTTGAAAATTACTGTAAAAAGAGTAATGTTGTGATAAATTATTACAATTTAAAATTGCTTTTATAATATATTTTAAAATGTAATTTATTCCTGTGGTCACAAAGCTGGATTTACAGCATCATTACTCCAGTCTTCAGTGTCACATGATCCTTCAGAAATCATTATCAAAGAAATATTCAGTTGGCCCAATTTCCCAGACCATTCATTCAGTTCTTGAAACAAAGACGCTTAACACATTTCACTTTTTTTCTCAAACGTTTCAATTTTTTCAGCAAAACTCTACACAAAAATGTCTTCATTTTGCACTGGTTTAACCATGTTCTTATTCAGAAAACACAAGTACACACTATAATTACCTCAAGTGTCACACTGTGAACTCAAATAGCATACATTTACCCATGTGTAAACATTATGTAGCAAAACTGATGACCCCAATCAGAAACTCTGATAATATAATAGGGCCTCCTGTGATTGTGTGCTTTGAAAAATGAACCCTATGGGAGACAAAGAGAAAGAGGAGGAGAAAAAGTAAAGAGGTCAGGGTCAAAGGACATTTGTTCCTGATGAAATGCAAAGCATTGTAGTTGATAAGGAAAGTTGGTCTACAGGCTCATCTGCAGGGTTTTTATACTTACACATACAGTATAATATATATATATCATCAAGTCACTGTGGGGAACAACACAGTGCTTTCAACTTAACCAGATCTTAACCTACTACAGAACCTCTAGGCTTTTTTGCGAAAACATTGGGCTTTACCAATCAGGACAGTCCAGGGATGACACAATATTAAAAACCGAGGTACAGTATGTAAACAAAATAATCTGTGTAGGTTAAGTTGTCTTGCGGTGTAAATGCATGTCTTTTTTTGTCAAAATGTTTTCTTGGAGAAGGACTAAAGAGGTAACAAAAGGCCTTTATGGGCAACTTTAAGGGGTTAGTGATATCATAAATAATTCTTTATGACCCAAAAGCATGGTTCAAATAACATAGGTCATATGTTTCACTATCTGATCAACTCTTGTATCATTGGCTGGCTAGTCTTCAGGGTTGCCTAGCAGCTTAGCTGGTTCATGGCATTGGCTGGCACTTGTATGAGCGCTTTCTTTGACGACAGCCACCCTGATCTGAGTACCTGTGAGTCAGCATATGAGGGCTTGATGCCGTGTGCCTGGAAGCAGGGCTGTGATCCTGCTTCTTGGAGGATTTGTGATGAATGACGTGAATAGTGGTTAGGTTATTCAATGAACAAGATGTACATAAGACACTGTGAATCTGGTTCACAGGGTCATTAATGACCTCCATGGTGAAGTTTGAGATGCAACGCCAACAAAAAAACTCACTGGATTATTACAATTAATGGCAAAATAAATGTTTGGAAATGTAAATTGATATTTCTACTGACACGTTATAGCAAAAGATATAAATAACTGGCTAAAAAATAAATCTCGGGGGGAAAATACTAACATGCCAAAGACTTTTACACAGTACTGTATATATACTGTATTATATATATAAATTCCAGATAATGTTTTTTAAAACTAATAATACACTTGTAACATCAAATCAAAGGGTCAGTGTTATGATTGTTTAAATGGTTCAGATAACTAGCAGGGATAAGAGTTTGGTCACGGGTTTATTGTTTGAATTGGGTCATCACAGTAATCTCACAAGCTATCAATTGTTGAGGCATGGATGCAGTAACCCTGGCTATGTATATAATTGATCGATTCTTCTGTTGTGTCTCTTCAGTGAGTCTTCATATCTCATTACACACAGACGGAGAGAGGGGCACGTTCGACCCCATGACCTTGCGCTGAGGTTGGGGTTGGCTAAATTCTGACCGAAAAACAAGAATTAGCAACCAATGATCCATAAATCCATTTTTAACACATCTAATTGGATTTTTTTTTCTTTTTCTGCTACAAAGATTTGATTATCCCAATTCTGTTAATGTAGACATTTTTGTTTTGGTTTTTTGTAATTTGTCTTACAAAACATGATATGAACATGATGATATTAAAACATTATAAAATATTATACTACAAATTTACCCACCCGTAGTAGTACAACAAAAGACTCTTTGTGTTATAGTTAATCCTAATCACTGATTTCATATTATTAAACTGACAACAGCCTGTCAATAACAAAGGCTCTCATTACCAGAGCAATACAGATGGCCAGGTGCCTGTAATCCTGACCGCAGATCTAGACCATCTCATCAACTAATTAAACCTCCAACTTTTAATCTAGCGTCTTCAGTAATTATTTTTGTGCTGTTAGTCTCAAAATAAAGCATGTGCGAAACAGGGATTTGGGTTCATGTCTTAGCTGGAGTCGTTCACTGAAAATGCTATAATGAGTCGCTTATGAACTCCACTAAACCCAGATGTGAGCCTGTTGTGTAACAATGATAGAAAGTTGAAGAAGAAACAAACCCTAGAAGAGCGCTCTCTGTCAAACAGTGGTTATGATGCCTTTCTGGATATTTCCATTATGATATCCGGTGTTATTTGATTAGCAAATCCAGTCTCAAGCAGAATTAGCTCATTCTAGAAACCTTCTGGAAAAGATTCCTGGCTGTCACCTTTCTATGATATATATGTAATTATTGTCCTTAAATATTTCGGTAACGCTTCCTTTAACAGTACAGTACTTACAGTGTACTTACAGTGTACTTACCTAGAAAGTACTGGCTAATATAAGGTAAGTACATGGAACAGGGGTAGGTTTAGGGGTAGGTTCAGGGTTAGTACTAGTTATTACCCAGTAATTGTAGTTACTAAAATAAGTACATAGTATTTACATGGGTAACTGGACTGTAAAAGGAAGCGTTACCAATATTTCTCAGCTCATTTTTAAAGTCAGTTTAATGTCATTTGAGTTGAATTGACTCAAACATCCAAGTTGATTGTACTTAAAAATGTAAGGCATCTATACTTTTTTTACAGTGTTACTAAATTCTGCAAGCTCTACATTTGTGCTGATTACGTTCAGAAACATTATATATACAATGGACAATATTGCATATATTGAACAATACAGTACATTCATATTCATTATTCATATTTATGTTATGCATGGATTATTATAATAATTTCATTAATTCATAACATGAATATGAAGATATAATATAAAAAGGCAAAATAAACCAAAGCAAATATTATATTATTTTGTAATGCTTTTGGTTGATTCATACAAGGCCTATATATAATGGCCTCATCAAATGTCCAAAAACTCTTTGAGACCATTGTATATGCAATTTATGTGCAATTATGGATATATGTTGTTTTATTATGTAAAAAATCTATAAGACATAAACAAGTTGCTAAAAGCACATAGTGTTTCAAAAAACACACATGCCCCATTAAACCAACACACTCATATTGTGTTCATCTGCAGCCGAGGGGATCAGGGGCGGGAGGCGTCCCTCTCCTAATCTTCTGAGGGGGCCAGAGAGTATAAAAGACCTGTAAACCCCTCACCGCTCCCAAGGAAAGCCGAGCGTTGACATCCACTCCTCCTCAGGAGAGAGATACCTAAGGGGAACGGTGCTGCAGCTGCACCCAGTCAACAGCCTGTCAATCAACCGGTGAGTACAACCTTTCAATATTTAATCATCAACAAGGGATGAGTTGTTCTGTAATAATAGTAAAGTAACAATGTGGTTGAAATTAAATAATATGTCAAAAATATATGATGGGTCTAGAAGGGCTTTTTTGTGATAGCTGACCGTATATTACCCTGGTTATTATATGGCTACTTAATACATAAATAAACAGTATGAAATATTGATTTGAGGTTTAAATGATTTAATTATGCGAAAAGAGAAATGGACATGAATAATTGCCTGGGACAAGTAGCATAATTTATACAGTTGAGTTAGTCATTATGCAAAATTATTCAATAACAGAATGTCACATGTTGAATAAACAGAATAACATATTGCTAAAAGCTGTATAATAATTTCATCTGTAAAGTGTCAAAAGGTTCAATGTAGCTATTTCAAATAATGACAAATGGTTTATTTTCATTAACTATTCTCATTAGTCTTTGAGGAATATACCTCAAGGTCATATTTTGACTCTTATCTTTTCTGTTTGCTCAGCAAGTTTGGTGTTATCCCTGCTCTAATAAGATTAACCCATGTGCAGATTGCCACCATTAGGAGAGGGTGACATTTATTAATCCAAGCTCTGGATTACACAAAATGGGTCACCCTACCTATCATTCATTCCCAGAGCTCATTTCAGGGAGCATGCATGACAGACATTCACTTAGAGGAGAATATGTATTTGGATTTGCGTATTACTCATCAGTAAGAGGATTATGGGTAAAGTTTTCTCAGTGTGAGGTGGCTGCCATAGATGTTCATTAGGTGCTGCTTTGACCTTGACCTAGTCTAACCTTCCTGGACGAACGTGTATTATAAAAAACTATTAAATACCTATGTTTCCAGTATAGCCAGTTAACTCTGTTGTAGTAAAAAAATCAATGTGAACCATAAACTCACTCACTTTTTTCTGATATTTTTACATCAGCACTACATCACGGAGAGTTAATACAAAGAGAAGAGACCAACAGTGACCAACAGCCATGAATCTTGAGCTGCCCAAAACAGAGATCAAATCAGCCACCCGTGTCACTGGTGGTCCCGCCACACCACGCAAAGGGCCACCCAAGTTCAAGCAGAGGCAGACTCGCCAGTTCAAGAGCAAGCCACCAAAGAAGGGGATCCAAGGGTAAGCCGCACTGTCAAAACCAGGACTTTTATGATAACGGCTTTGGTTATTTCACAAGTCAGTCATATGTTATTACGCTAAAGTAGTAATGATAAAAAATAGATTTTTTTTAAAAAAAATGATAATATTGAATAATTCTGGAACATGAATGTTTAAAAAAATATATTATTAATTTGTAGTCTAATTTAGTTAAATTGAATGTATCCAAATAATTGTACTTTTTTTTGTAATTTGTATTATTTATTTATTTTACAGTTTTGGAGATGACATCCCTGGCATGGAAGGTTTAGGCACTGGTAAGCATAATCTGCTTTACATTTTTCCTCACGTGTTTTCCCATTAGGACAGCATCACATCTATTCTAATCCGCTCTTGTCTGATCAGACAGTGCATGTGCATGTATGTCCGACAATCCTCTCGTACCGAGTATCATCAATGACATTATGACATGATTAAACAGAGCTGAATGCTACCTGGCCTTCAAGCTGCTTAAGTTAACCCTTTGGATGATAGATGAACTCATGTTGCTGTGTTTCTACCTACAGACATCACTGTCATCTGCCCCTGGGAGGCCTTCAATCATCTGGAGCTTCACGAGTTGGCTCAGTATGGTATCATCTGAGCCCTTCACCTTCCTATCATCCTCCCTGCCATGGTCTCCAAACCACCCGTCTCCATCCTGGCCATCAGCTCCAAGTGGACCATTCCATTTTTTACAATAGAATAAAAACACAAAAGAGCAACATTTATAAAAATGGAAAAACTATGAAAAAAATTCTTCCAAAAAAAAAAAAAAAAATTCTGACTATCCATTCCTCCGGTTTCTCTTTTTTCTAGCAGTCCGAGAACACATTCTGCTCAAACTATAGAACAGAAAAGTCTATATGATCCCGTCAGATTGCCTAGAAAAACTGCTGCTCCTTTTCTTTGCTCTTTTCTACTCTCCCTCCGGTTTCTTCTGGAACACGAAACAAACGCAAGCAAGACAGCCTCAGAGTGAGTAAAAACAAGAGACGTACCCGTGAAATGCCTGGCTTCTCATTTCACGTGCCTCGTTGCCTCTTCTGTCCACCTTCGCAGAGTTCATAAGAAAAGATCAAAGTCCTGTAGAGGTGAAACCCCCTGCTGACCGACACTTCAGTTAACTTTATTTCAGCCCACTACTTAAAAACTTAAATGTTTTAACCTTCCCACTACCTTAACGTCTGTGTATTCTGTGTAAGAATACCCTCAGGAACGGTTACTTATTGGCTTTGTGCTTTTGCAACCCCTTCATTCAATGCATGCATACGTTAACACATATACAGGCACAACTACATCATTTGAATTCATTTTGGGCTATAATTCTCGGTTTCAGTAAGTCTCTCAGGTGATTGTTAGGGAGCAGTGTTGGGCTGTCTTCTGTGTCCTTCATCCATATAGTTGTTTTTCATCAGCATCATTTATTATCTTCATCATCACATCCCACTTTATCATTGTGTCCCATTTTAGTTTTACTAGTAATGTATTCAATTCTTTCCATTTGTATATTTCATTGTATATTCATCATCTACTCATCATATAAGGCTCCATTTAAATGTCCTATATCTTTCATAGATTTATGATTTTCTAGCCATAATTTTTCTTTCATTTTTTTGACATTGTGTCAAGTATGTTTATTTCCCTATATTTATTTTTGTTGCATGCTCTGTCTTTCATCCCATTATGTTTTATGTTCATTCATTGATTTGTTTAACCATTAGTTTTGTCACATTGTAGTTCTAATCTAATTTCATTTAATGGATTCTAATACAAAAAGCCAATTTCCCACACAGTCAGCTCCTTATTTATCCAAAAATAAATTATATATCCAAAGTAAATTCTACACTTGTACAAGCATGAACATACATAATTTTCACACGGATCCTGATCTATTAAGATTGTGTGTCCTCCTGAATCCTCAAGTTCTGAGTGAAGTTCTCCTGTGTTGGGTTGGCCTGTATTTAGCAGATTTTTGAAGTTTTATAACACCAGTGACTAAAGTGAAGTTTTCTCTCTACAGGATGAGATCAAAATAAAGCTTGAAAAAAAGAGAAAAACATTATTTGCTTGTTTATTTTGTATGCTTCTGATATCAGTATAATAGTCAGTGGCTTGGTAAATATGCAGAGATGAATAAGAAAAATGTTACAAAATGTTTGAATATAATCAATTAAGACAAATATGATTTTTTAAAATTATTTATTACATTTCTTTTTATGAATATAATGAATTTACTAAAATGTAAAGAATCCACTTCGACTTGTTGAATAAAATAAAAAATATATAAACTGGTATACAGATCTAAATTACAGATACTGGTCAAATATTACTCCGTTACAAGTAAAAGTTGTAAAGACCGATTTTTACTTAAGTTGGCTACTTTTACTATACTTACTCGTTTTTAAAAGTACTTAAGTATCAAAAGTAAAAAGTAAATGTCAATGCATTATTTTATTACTGTTGCATTGTTGTATGTAATACTTACAGTAGGCCTTATGCCTCTGAATGTGCCTACCTACCTACCTCAAATGTATTTCTAGAACACAGTTCTAGTAGTGGGATTGAATGTGAGATTGAATAAATGCTCTCAATAAAGTCCACAATGGTTTCGGACACTCAAATGGCTGTTCCCTCAACAGTAGCCACTATAGTGCCCTATTTAAAGTTTTTTGGCTTTTAGTATGAATATGTTAGCCTTACTGTTATCTATAAGCTAGTGTGCTCCAAAACAATGACAAAATTCTCATTTAGAAGACCAAACCTAACGTTGAAAATGAAAATCAGGTTAATGTCAGAATCCAACGTCAGATTGACATTAATCTCCAACGTTGGACAGACCTTGTATTGTGGTTGAAAAGAAAATCGGGTTGACGTCAGAAACCAACATCAGTCGGGTTCTGACGTCAACTACTAGGACCTTGACAGAAATGTAGTGGAGTAAAAAGTACGACATTTGTCTTTCAATAGTGAAGTTTAAAGTAAAAGTTTTCCAGAAAAAATAATACTCAAGTAAAGTACAGATACTCAAAAAGTGTACTTAAGTACACTACTCAAGTAATGTACTGGCCACCTCTGAATATTTACAGTAACACAAACACACACACACACACACACACACACACACACACACACACACACACACACACACACACACACACACACACACACACACACACACACACACACACACCACACACAATATATATAGGCCACCACAAATAAGCATGCAAATAAAGGTTAAATTACAGTAGCCTATAAATTAAAGTGAGATCCCTGGCAAAAGCTATTAAAAATGTAAAAAAAAAAAAAAAAAAAAAAAAAAAACATCTAATATATAATATATAAAATTCATTATCTTTTGGGGAAAAAATGCTATATATTGCCAACTTTTTTTTTAAAAAAAAAGAAAGAAGATATACAGGAACATAACACGTATCTCCTAGTTTCTATCCGGTGACTTTAAACATGATCCCGTCATAGCCCGGAGTCCGGACTCATATAGATGTAGCACCGGCTCTGTGAGTTTGGCATCGCTGCATAGACTCGAGCAGATCACATAAACAGCGATATTAAAATACGTCAGGTCTCATTTCAGCGACATCAAGAGGGACGGTTCACACCATCAACATGGCAGAAAACATAGTAAGTGTCAGTCTGCGTGTGTATGTTGGCAGTTTAAGTGAAGTCTGTCATCCAGTGATGAGGCAGCAGAATTGTTAGCATGATGCTAATGATCAGACTCAACCAGAATCGTCCAGAAAGGCATTAAACAATAAAACAACATTTGTGTTCACCACTCATCTGACTCGTTAACTTATGATTTACCGCTAGGGCTTGTTATTTCTGCTGAGGTTGACTTTATTTGGCTTGGCACAGGTTAATGAAGACAGGATTTCATCTAACGTTAACTTAACTTAAAATGAACAACGTTAGTTGAGATATTACGCTATGACCTCAGTTAAGTTAGGATTGTTTGGAACTGTTGTGTGTCTTATAATTTTATATCTGGGAAGTGAATTGACATTGAGTAACTTATTCAGGTGTTTTGAATGGCATATTATAGTTTGTTTTGCTTTTGTATTAAGAGAAAGCTGTGAGACCAGGAGTGTAGCTCTGTGTTCTTATGATAATATGTAATCATGTGTCACTCAGTTAACTTAGATGTTTGGGCATGAAGACCTCTCTACCGTTGAGTGTCAAATGTCAAAAGTTTGACCTCCAGCCACCTGTTTTCTCTCATTTGTACTACTGGCTTGTTTTGGGCTGATTAACAGTTGTTCTCTCGTTCCGTTTTAACCAACGTTGTGCTCATTGCAGAGCCTATGACATCTAGCTCCACCTCTCTGGAAGCCATGGCTTGAGTTTGACCTAGTCCGGCTCCACCTCTGTCACCTAATGGGTGTAGGTAGGGAAAGTGTTATGGGTAGGATTAGGGTGTGGTTGGACCTTCTAGCTCCATCTATTACGGCCAAATTACATCCCGACATCTAGCTGGACGTCATGCTCCACCCGTGGCTCTGCAGTGAGCAGCCTCTCTTTTAACTTGTAACTTGCATTATGCCTCTAATAGAGAATGATTGTCTGTTGAAAAAGTTTGTACGTTTGCATGTCATACCTGCTGCACTAACCGACCGTATTATTCCCTTCCCTTATATTTGCTCACTGACAGATCATCCGTGTCCAATCTCCAGATGGAATGAAAAAAATCCCCTCAACAAAGCGTGAGACAGCTGCAGCTTTCCTTAAGAAGGTAAAGGGAATTAAAGTTTTGCTCTTGATCTCTCTCTCTCTCTCTGTGCTATAATTTTCTTTCTCGCATATGTAATTAAAAAATAAAAGCTGTACAATGATCTCCTTCAAACCTCTTATTGACAGTATGGCTGCACTGCAGTATAGCAAATAATATTGTATATTCAAAGGTGTGGGTTATAGGCTAAATTGTAATGTAACTAAGGACATTTATAATGTTACAAAAGATTTCTATTTCCAATACATGTGGTTCTTTTGAACTTTCTATTCATCAAAGAATCCAAGAATTTTATTATGGTTTCTACAAGAATTTTAACCAGCACATCTGTTTTCAACATTGACGATAATAAGAAATGTTTCTTGAGCACCACATTAGCATACTAGAATGATTTCTGAAGAATCGTGGCTTTGCCATCACAAGAAGAAATCAATGTTATTGTGTTTCACAATATTACTGTTATTGTATCAAATGAATGCAGCCTTTGTGAGCATAAGATACTTCCTTCAAAAGAATTTTGAAATGGCAGTGTATTCGGTTAAGTCTGACGTCACGCGTGGCGTTTAGCCTCTTCCGGGCCCAAGCGCTCCGCTCGTCTTTCAGATCCTAAACTACATAAAACCTTTTCTTAAAGGGCTTTTTTCGCTTCAGTGCCAGTGGGTGTTACGTAAGGGTTAATGCCCGACGAGGTGTCCGTTGTAAGGTTTTAATGGACGACGGTGAGGTGTAAACCGGCCGACGCACAGCGGAGCCTCCGCCGAAGTCCATTAAAACCTTACAACGGACACCTCGAAGGGCATTAACCCGCTTATACCATGGTCACTTGCCAAATAAAACATTTTTAAAACATTAGTTTATATTTTAATTAGGCTAAATCTCTAGTTTTTACAAATAATAACTTGCCTGACGGTTTATTTAGCAACCGGAGATATTTATAGTCCGCTCAGCTTGTAGAACCCTTCAGGTTCAAAAATGCATTTTTAGTTCACGAAACACAAAGGCATAGTTATTTTTTTTTTTATTACACATAAAACACTATGTGTTACACTTGTCTACACTACCACAACCTCCGAAGCACCGCTGTAACGTTAGGTCGACTCTCCGATGCTGGACTGGAGAGCCAATAATGTCTGTGACAGGCCATCGATGCGAGAGCATTCTGCGGGCTTACTGGGCTCCGTCAGTCCTGTGAGAGCAGTGTGAGAGACTGAAGATGAAATAATGAAGTCGCTCATTGTTGTATTAGTATTAGCCCTAGAACAGCCGATTGCATCATCGCGCAACCCAGGACCCTGAACGAGCGCGCGCCCTGTGTGGACTGCCTGTTGCTATGGTTACTCACAGCTGTTGTAGGCAGCGCATTTATTTATTAATTTCGAATGGTAAACAGGCAGTTTCACCAGAACTACTTTACTAGGTGTCCTCTATCACTTTTTAACGGACACCCTGCAGCCAATCAGAATCGAGTATTCACCCAGACCATGGTATAATATGGATTAAGGGATAGCACCCACTGGCGCCAAAGTTTCTTCATTCGTTTAAGATTTGTAACTTACCTAATCAACTGCCGCCATTTTCTCTTATCTTTCTCGTCACAGGGAAAGCGGTAGATGACAGTTAAATGTCACTTGTTTTTTTTAACTCCGATCTATTTAAACAACACGGGAACTAGGGCTGGGCGATATGACCAAAATCTCATATCACGATATAAGTCATCTCATATCCCGATAACGATATATATCACGATATACTGTAAAACTTCAAATAATAGCCCAGGCTTTTATTTTCCCAAATCGCCGAACTGCACCGGCTTGTATTTGAGGCAGGTGTCTATATGAGACAGGCCTTTCATTTAGTGTTGAGATGTTTATTCATTTAGTGTAGGCCTAGAGATAACGAAGATTATGTTTTATTTATAAATGTGTTATACAAATCCGTTAATATAAGAATTAGCCTAGGCTACTATATTATGTCTAAAGGGGGTCGCTCACCGGACGAGAGGCGCGCGCGCCGTGTCTAGCAACTCGAGGTATCACCGGACGCGCGCTGTCAGTTTATGGCCAGCAAATTGTTATGTTTAAGGACATTATGGAATTAAGATCATGTCTGTATTATGTTATGATAGTACTGTACAATTAAATACAATCGTTGCTTAGTCTGCAGTCTGAACACTTTACCTCAGAGCGTCCGTTAACTGAATGAATCTCACCTGAAAATCCGATAACATCATCAATTTGAATTCAACCAGCTGATTTCTGTAAATGAATGTAAAACTAAATGTATGTTGCAGCACAGGGTGAAGTCAGTATATACATAACGATAATTGTACATTTTAATATAACCTTGGCTTTTAGATTATTGGCAGAATTAAAAAAAAAAACGAAACGATGTGACAGCCATGGGCTGAACAATACATTACTGGTAATATCCATCGAGCCTTTGCACTTGTTGCCCGAAACACATCAACAAGAAAGAATGAAGGCCATACCCTAAAACGATCTCCTCCTCTCTCCGGCCTCCGCTAACTCTGCTTGCGCTAACAACTCCGCCCAGATGCGCGCAATCTGCACCACAGAACTGGTTTAAACAGACTATCTGACGGGTTTTAGAAGATTAAATACAAACCGAAACTAAAAAACAGACCAGGCCTCTATTTGAGACTGGCGTTTATTTATCCAAACCACCCTAAAATGGTCAATACAACAAATAGAAAGTTAACCAAACCATCTAGCCCCTCGTTTAGGAACGAGCTCCTCGGTTTGTTCTGGCTGGTTCTTCTCCTGCTCGAAACACCCGGTTCTGTCACCCCTTCATTCATGCTGTTATTCACGTTTCTGCCTGCATCCCCATGGTGGCGTGAAAGATTGCAGTCATCCAAATGATGAGAATTTTTGCCGTAAACAATGTTTTTTTGCGACACCACGACATATTAACGATATGGCATAATATGAAACGATAGGCTTTTTATATCGTCCATCCGATATATATCGTCATATCGCACAGCCCTAACGGGAACATGTTAAAACTCCGGCGAAAGCGGTAGGTAGGTAGAGAGGACCCGGCCTTTGGACCCGGAAACAGTATTATCGGAGAGCGCTTACGTCACGACTTAACAACCGGATATGTATTTCACTGCAGCAAAACCATTTAAATGATGAATATTGAATATACTGTCAAATGTATTTGCTCACCCTTCCCTATGGCAGAATAGGTGTTACTATTCACCACAGATGTATCCATTGTCGTGCCTCTGCACTTATGCAACGGTTACATTCATAGCCTGTCAATAAAGAAGCTGAGCATAGCACTACAACAAATGCACAGCATCGGATCCTGAGTCATTAAAAGTGGCAGCACAGACTCCTTCTCCTGCTGAGTGCTGAATGTTGATTTATTAATGAGGCAGCTCTGAAAAAGGAGACCTACTGTATGTCCATGCAGATGTGGGTCGCAGTCACACGCATCTCCGCTGTGGTGCAAAGCTTGATGGGTGGTGTCACTGGTGTGCTTGCTGCAGAGTCAGGAATGAACTAGGGCTTGGGGCCAAAATGCCTCCAAAATATAAAATGTAGGGCACCTATATCAAGGTTTTTATAGTTAGCTGAAACTTAGTCTCAGCCTCAGACGTCGTGCCCACGGACTCATGTTTGCTGAATGTCTAATGCACACAAAATGGGAAACACTTCAGGAGTTTCGAACTCGTCAGCTGATTGGCTCATTTATTAGATGCACAACGGTCAGCCCTTTTCATGCCCTTAAAGCTCCAGTCCGTATCTTTTTTTGGGTTAAAAATGATCCAAAATAATAATAATTAAAAAAAACATAACCATAGCCTAACATAAAATAGCCTATCTGCTTGCCTTTGCTCGATTCAAAACGGTTAGCTTGTAATAATGATTTTAATTCCAGTGGTACTGGTGGATTTCCGCGGGAAATTCGAGCATGTCTTTGGGTCATTACGTCACATCTGTACACATAAAGAAGGAGCCCCGGCTAGTAGGCTAAATTGCGTGTGAGGATGTTGGAGGATGAAATGTTTAGCCTTTTCTCACAGCACGTTAAATAATTAAACTCATGGCGGATCCAGAAAGGTTCAAACGACAATTAGCAGTGACAACTGGAGATTCACCAGTCCAGTTGTAAAATAATTCGGACTTCGGAGTGGGTAGAGAAAAAAAGAGACTGCGACCGACCCACGCGAAAACAAGGAGAAACATCGGCACGGATTCAAAACTGATGCAGAGACGGCTTTTTTTCTGTTGGACAGGTAGGACATCATAGTTCAATCGTGTAACAGTAGCACACTTGTTCGCTTAATTCACACAGTTACGGAGTTTCCTTTGTTGTTGCTTTTTTCGTTTTACTATTATGGTAAATGAATTATTTTGTGTTAGCTATGAGAGGGAGCAATTCACCTCTACTCCAAGAAAATCAACCGCCTCCTCCGAAATTCTATGTTTTAAAGTCCCCGTGAAATCAAAATTGACCATACTTACTTTGTTTGCCTAAATTGATCGTTTTGTGGTGAACAATTCATCATGCAAGTCAATCCACACAAAAATTTTTTGGCTTCGTAACCTTTAATCAAATTCTGAAAATGCTCCTCCCCTCTGCACTGAGGACCTTGCCCGATGACGTAGCTTGACGGTTTAGGTGTCTGCTTAACATCCGTAATCACGCCCCTCCAACTGACAGTAGACAGGCACACGGCGTGTGAAAGGAGAGATGCGAGGAGGTGCATTTTTCTAGATCCAATCAGGTGCTAGTTGGAAAAAAAAAGCCAGCCTCACTATTTGCCTCATTTAGTATTCCATTTCTCTCGGAAATACGTCACAGCATTGGAGAAAAGTCGTTGCAACTTCCGGTTCACGGGACTTAAAAAACACACACGTATCTGTAATCCGATGCATTTTTAATTTCAAAGAAAACCAGTAAAGAAACATTAATTTATTGGTATGGCAATCAGAAAGACTGCACAGAAATGGAAACTGAAGTACAGGTAGCCATAGTACACATTAAATGTAGTCATGCAATGCTGATTTTGTTAACATTAACAATTTGAGAACAAAGTATAATTTGAAAGGTTTGACGCGATCGTTATATTTAATCAGCACGATTTACTGCAAGGCTTTTTCCCCCTTAGTTGATCAGAAAAAAAGTGGATTTTAGGCCTGCTTGTTCAGATTACATTTTCCAATGAAAATTCTTATGTTGTCATGGTCATACTGTACTTCCAAAAGTAGAATGTGTGATTCTGAATGCCAGTATCCACACCGGCGCGGTGACTGACAGACGCGCTGTCTCCTCAAAACATTGTGTTCATCCGCGCTGTTTCATGCCGATGTACAACTCACGCAAAGTTAATAATTCCGCGAATAACTGCAATTACAGATTTCAAACAGAGATGGCGACAAAGAGGAAAAACGCCGGACTGCAGGTTTAAACACCGGCGGCCGGGTGCCGCCATCTTGTAGCAGAACTTCACTTGCGTTAGCATTTCCATTGACTCCCATTCATTTTGGCGACACTTTGACAGCGAATAACTTTACATCTGACGCATTTAAAGACTCCATTTGTCCATTATTTATTTCTAAAGAAACACAACAATGTATAAAGGGCTCCATTACCTTCTGTTACATTATAGCCCCGTAGAAACAGTTTTTGTAAAAATAGGCTAACGATTGCGTCATAACCACTTGACTCTCTGTTGCGCTGTACAGAAATTACCGTACAGACAGGAGGAGAAGCTCACAGGCAATCGGGGGGGGGGGGGGGGGGGGACGTCCCGTCAAGGGAGAAGCCCATAGATAATGAGTCCATAAAAGCAACGGGACAAAATATTTCAACAACGTTTTTGGGGAATTGGAAATAATTCGGTATGAGAACATTTTGCTCAAGTTCCCCGTCTCTGCAAGATTAACGTTGGCAATTTTCACGCACAGCTACTAGAAGATTTACGTCTGTCAGACAGGTTGCTCACGTCATCAAGCTTAGTTTGAGTCGGTTTGAGTCTGCGCGTCAGGAACGGAAGTGCTCAAAAATCGCTAAAAATGGGCTTCAACTGAGTTCCAATGAGATGGCTCTGTCCACTTCTTATACTGTCTATGGTTGCTTTACATGTTGATCAGACATGTGTTTTGGGCGGTCCTTGGCCAATGAAAACTGCAATGGAGTCTAGACCTTCTATTGTCACTCTGAAGGTCTGGCTATGTGACACTAGCTGAAACTAACACAAAACAAAACAATTTTTGTTAAAAAACAACAACAACAAATTTCGCATTTTCATTTAGCTTAACATGATGTACTAAAATAACTGAAAATTAAAATAATAAAAACTATAGACATATTTTATAAAAAAGACAAATTATATACATTTCATTATATTCTATTTCTAGGTCTATCTAGTTATACATTTTAGTAGAAAAGTAGTTGTAGGTGATCAATATTCAGAATAAGTGCAGGGAAAAGTACAGTTTCAACATGTTATCCCATGACAACTCACGTCTTATCTAAATCTTGATCTTGATACCTAAATTGTCATTAGGATATAGAAATATATATGTCATAGAGGATTTTGGATGTTTTGAGACGGGCAGAGGGTTTGTGTTTGCCTGATGTAGACACTTCAGGGCACATTAAAGATTCATGTCTCTCAGCAGGAGAGCGGAGAGTGAGTCAGCGATCAATTGAGACCGTCTCACTGTTTGATTTCGGCATTAACCCCTTAAGCCCTAAGCGTCCCGCCGGCGGGACACCACCCCATAAAAAAAAATTCATAATGAAATTACTACGCAACCACTGAATGTAATAACACACAATATGTATCATTTTAAAGCTTAGAATCTCAGCTTTTCAATGCACCTATCCATTTTATTCAACTCCTAACAGGCGCTGAGTTATTCCACTAGAACGGAGTGTACCACCGGGGGGCGCCACCTAGCTATGAAAAAAATTAACTGTCATATTTTTCAAAACTACTGCATTGATCAACACAAAATAGGCATCATTTGAAAGCTTAGAGTCTAAACTTTACAATGAATGTAGCCATTATGATTATCTCCAAAGTAGTGCTGAGTTATTTGCTAATAAAATGAAAAATAAATAAATAATAATTTATGAGGAAGGGAAAATTATTATGTACCGCAATGTGTCAAAAACATCATATAGCTCAGATAGTCATGTGTCATATGTCATTTGAAAGGTCTCATGGAGTAGAACACAACAAGCCCAATTATTTTGGGCTTTGACTAAACTTGAGTGAGTTTTTGTTCGTTAAGCCCTGCAAGACCCATATGTAAATAATATACTGATGTGGCATTCACGTGGCGTTTTTTCACTCGTAACTTCATGAAACATGGAAAATTGCACATCCTTATTTAAAGCAGATTCTCACGATTAAAAAGAGCCTAAAGACACCATAATCCATCACTCATATCTAAATATATTCCTCGTTATGTTATAACACACAAAAAACAGCACAGATGCACATAAGTAAAAAAGTTGCTTAGACTTGGCGTTTTTGCGGGTAACTTCATGAAACATGCTCCGATCGTTAAAAATGGCACATCCTTATTTACAACAGACTGTCATGATTAAAAAAAGACCAAAGGCACCAAAATCAGTCACTCAGATCTAAAGATATCCCTCGTTGAGTTATAACACGTATAACCTCAGAGGCGCAAATAAGCTAAGTTAACAAATGTAACTTTTTAAGTAGCATTTATGCTTTTACCTTCATGAAACATTCGCCGATCATTAAAAATGGCACATCCTTATTTACAGCAGACTCTCACGATTAAAAAGAGACCAAAGTCACCAAAATCCGTCACTCAGATCTAAAGATATCCTTCATTGAGTTATAACACGTATAACCTCAGAGGCGCAAATAAGCTAAGTAAACAAATGTAGCTTTAAATGAGTTTTTACGCTGGTAACTTCATGAAACATACTCCGATCGTTGAAAATGGCACATCCTTATTTACAGCAGACTGTCACGATTAAAAAAAGACCAAAAGTACCAAAATCCGTCACTCAGATCTAAAGATATCCTTCATTGAGTTATAACATGTATAACCTCAGAGGCGCAAATAAGCTAAGTAAACAAATGTAGCTTTAAAGTAGCATTTAGGCTTTTACCTTCATGAAACATTCTCCGATTGTTAAAAATGGCACATCCTTATTTACAGCAGACTCTCACGATTAAAAAGAGACCAAAGTCACCAAAATCCATCACTCAGATCTAAAGATATCCTTCATTGAGTTATAACATGTATAACCTCAGAGGCGCAAATATGCTAAGTAAACAAATGTAGCTTTAAATGAGTTTTTACGCTGGTAACTTCATGAAACATACTCCGATCGTTGAAAATGGCACATCCTTATTTACAGCAGACTGTCACGATTAAAAAGAGACCAAAGTCACCGATAATCCGTCGCTTAGATCTAAAGATATCCCTCATAGAGTTCCTCATAGGCCCTGCAAGACCCATAGGTACATAATATACTGATGTGACGTTTTTCACTGTAACTTCATGAAACATACTCCGATGGTTAAAAAATTGACATCCTTATTTACAGCAGACTCTCACGATTAAAAGGAGATAAAAGTCACCATAATCCGTTGCTTAGATCTAAAGGTATCACTCATAGAGTTCCTCATAAGCCCTACAAGACCCATAGGTACATAATATACTGATGTGACGTTTTCTACTGTAACTTCATGAAACATACTCAGATCGTTGCAAATGAGACATCCTTATTTACAGCAGACTCTTACGATTAAAAAGAGACCACAATCACCATAATCCGTCACTCAGATCTAAAGATATCACTCATAGCTTAGCTAATGTGTGTCTGTGGGGTTATGTGTTATAACTCTAAGTAAACAAGTGTTGCAATGACTGAACAAAAGGCTCCCTTTGTTCCAAGTGCTGTAACTTTGGATTACTTTATGCTATCATCATAAAATAACGATCCAGGTGCAGGCCATACATAGAAGAACATCACAAAAAAAGAATTATTTTGCTACCTTATTTCCTTCCTGAGTTATTGCATGTCAAATAAGAAATATATGTAATATTATTTAAAAAATAAATAATATTTTTGTCTTATCAGCAATTTCTCAGCATTAGATTGTCCAAATGTAATAAAAATGTATATATTCTAAAAATATAAAAAGTTTTCTAACAGATGATACCTACCTTATGACTCTCCTCTCTATAGTTTTGGAGTTATGAGTCTTTAAATGTGTGCATGTCACTCAGAAAACAAGAGTTTTATAAATGTCAATGACTGAACAAAAAGGCTCCCTTTGTTCCAAGTGCTGTAACTTTGGATTACTTTATGCTATCATCATAAAATAATGATCCAGGTGCAGGCCACACATAGGGGAACATCACCAAAAAAGAATTATATTGCTACCGTATTTCCTTCCTAAGTTATTGCATTTCAAATAAGAAAGATATGTAAATTATTAAAAAATAATAATAATATTTTTGTCTTTTATCAGCAGTTTCTTACCGTTAGATTGTCCAAAAGTAATAAAAAATTATATTTTCTAAAAATATAAAAAGTTTCCTAACAAATGATATCTACCTTTTGACTCTCCTTGCCATAGTTTTGAAGTTATGAGTCTTTACTTTTTTGTGTGTCATTCAGACAAAAAAATCCCAAAAATGCCTTCAGGGCTTAAGGGGTTAAATAGCAGAAAAGGGACACAGAGAAGTCAATAAGTCTAGCTATGGCCTCTGAGTGAGAAGTGTGTGCTTGTTTATTTTGTGTTCTGGTGCTTGTATCAAAAGAAATGCATAGAGACAGAGCGCATTTAGGCCACGCCTACATTTTCAGATTACGAAGCCGAAAAATATATATATTTTTGCACGGATGAATTGTTCACCACAAAACAATTTGCGCTAATAAAGTAAATATGGTAAATTTTGATTTTCATGTGTACTTTAAGGACACAAAAGTGGATACAGGCATTTAGACAGAGGGCAAAGTGTCATATTATTCTGAGAACTACGCCCACTGGAGGGGAACGTAATTGGTGACAGGGATAGCTTAGTTTACAGAAATATAATATATAAAACTGACATTTGAATATTTGACCTACCAGTGACAAAAAGTTAACTGCACAGTGCACACACAGTGTATTTTTAGTGCATACTAGTGTCAGGATCCCATTCGTTCCAGCTGATGCGTTCACATCTTATTTCCTGTATCCACTTTTGTCTCCTTAAACACTCGTTTTTTTGGGGTCGACAAGCTTATAAAAACTTAATTCTGTTATTATTATTTTTTAGCTTGTTTGCGGTACACCCTGTCACACATAGCAACTTAAGACATTGTTTTGTTTTTTGTTATAAGTCAGAAATGACAAGGAGGCAGCTTCACGTTATACAAAATCAATGGAGACTGTTGGATTGGCGGGCTTGGTTTTCAGATTATGACGCGTGTCGCTCTGTCTCTGTACTGCATTTATAAAACATTTCTATGTTGAATAAATGTTACACTTGTTGAGCTATGGGTTAGTTTACTTTGGATAAATTAGTTGGGGACCGGTTCATACAGAATGCGTTTTTCCATTCCACGGCGCTATTGTTTCATTATGTTCTATAAATATGCTGGATGGATGTCTTTGACCATTGTGCACGTGTCTCTTATCTTCTGCAGCATCTCGTGCATGACATGGCGTTCTAAAACCACAACGCTCAAGTTAAAATAAGTTTGACTTTTAAAAAACACGTCTTTGTTTAGACCTTGTTTTATTTTCTGCTCCATTTTTCACTTCATAAATGCTTTTTGTGTGAATGGACCCTTAAACGTGATTGTAATAGCTGCTTTTGATTAAGAAATGAATGACTGCATTTGCCATGTTAGCGGCATAACATCTTTGAAAGATACTCAGGGAACTTAACAGCAAGTAAAGTAGATATCCATGAGTACCTACATTATTTTCCTGGTCACAGTACTTCATTCAGCGAGGATGCATTAAATTGATAAATATATTTAATAAAAAAAAATGCAACCTTGTTTAGCATAATAGAGTCCTTTCAAAAACCTAAACTTACTGACCCCAAGCTTTTGAATAGTAATTTCTGGTAGTATTTTATCCTGATTTTGTCTTTACCATGGAAGTCTGAGCACACATAATTTTCAAGTTTAGATCTACTAGGCTTATAAATTAGTTAGTAGATTTGTGCATTATGTATGTCTCTGTGTAAAGCCTTAATTTCTTTTGGGAATCAGTTGCATCTCTCTCATTTTGTTGCATCATCGTCTCAAATTCTTTCTCTTATGCACTCTACTCTAAATAACTTCATTAGAGTTTGAGGAGTTGCATCTGCATGGCATTAGAGAGAGACTCACAGTCAAATAATCATGACTGACACCACACATTTTGCATGCACCCCTTATTTAACTCATCTACTTTATTATCATATTAGTAGAGACTCCAAAAGGTCGATTATACATCCATAATTGACCAAGAATGAGAAGAACTGTGCTGCAGTTATATTTATTCCATCAGTTTCAGTAATAAAATAAAAAACTTGTTAACTTCTTGTTTCTAACATCCTTTGTTGCCTTCTTTACAGGTTGCCGAAGAGTTTGGCTTCAGTTCAAACGGGTTTTCAATCTACCTGAACCGGAACAAGACTGGAGAGATCCTGTCACAGAACAAGACGCTCAGCCTGCTGAAAATCAAGTAAGTGTGCAGTTGTGAGAGATTGGGTTTACTCTGTTGTGCACGTGTGGGCTTGTGTCTTGGCAAGGGAATAGCATTGTGCTCAAGTAACGTGACTGAGTTGTTTTTCTTTGTCTTTTAGGCATGGAGACATGCTTTATCTGTACCCATCCTCAGCTGGACCCTCCAGTGAGAACATGGACACAGCTCAGCCTCACACTTCTTCTTCATACCCCTCCTTCCCTTCCTCCTCCTCCTCATCATCTTCCTTATCTCGCTCACACTCTGCACCACAGATCCCAGAGGATGAGATTGACCAGTATCTGTCCAAACAGGAGGGAAAGATCTACAGAAACAGAGACCCCCAGCTGTGAGTCGGCTTTTCTTTCCACACTACCTCGGAAACAGTTTTTATCTATATTGTATTTTCATACCATACTTTGGAGCTATTGCAATATGCAGCTTATTGAATAATTCATTGCAGTATGAGGACTACAGAGCACTCAAGACATATTTGTATGGCATTCTTTGTTATTGTTTCTCAGGTGCCGGCATGGTCTCATGGGGAAATGTGTGCACTGCGTACCTTTAGAGGTATAAACTTGTGATCTTCCCTTGGAACAACAGAATACTGACTGAAAAATGAGGCTAACCCAGTGGTTCTCAACCAGGGCCCTTGGGAAACTTCCAGGGGACCCAATATGACTTGAAATACCCAAAATAAGATAATACAAATCAAGATGAATGCTCACATATTATTTCTTATTTCAATTGTTCCTTTACAACTATAATTTTTATAATAGAACCAGGGTCCCCACAGTCTAGAAAAACCCGGAAATATGAGGGAATATTTTGTTTTAGACATGGAAAGTTCATGGAAAATAATTAAATCTGATAAAAAGGGGGGATTTCATTTTTGCACATTTTCCCCCTAAAAATATTTTGAGTAGAAATTGCTGAGATTACTGAGATTATTTGAGATTTCAAGCAAGTGGATTTATATATATATAGACCTGGAAATTTTCCATGACTTTTCCAGGTCTAAAAAAATATTTCAGTTTTTTTTTTCTAGACTGTGGGGACAGATTAAAATAATTAAATAAAATAGTTGTAATGATTACATTAAATTTATATTAAAAAATAAATAAATATATTTTTCTGTAAATTAAAAAGTTTGAAAACAAGCAGCTTTGTCATTACACCAAAAGTACCTTAAATAAATATCTTGGTCTACATGGAATATTGTCTTGGATAATGAGGGGCCTTGAATTCAAAACGGTTGAGGACCACTGGTCTAATCTAGATGTGCATAACCGAAATGCTGATTACAATACTGCAGTTAAGACTGATCCACATGTCACAGACGTACATTTGCTATTTCATCTTCCATTTTCTGTTTTAATAGCCTTTTGATGAAGACTATCTGAACCACCTCGACCCACCGGTCAAGCACATGTCCTTCCACGCCTACATCCGGAAACTCACGGGCGGAGCAGACAAGTTAGTGCTTCTGGGAACTCTCCACTCTTATCTGAATAAGACTGTGGAAATAAAGTGACTTAATGAAGTGTTCCTGTCTCTCAGGGGAAAGTTTGTGGCACTTGAGAATATCAGCTGTAAGATTAAATCTGGCTGTGAGGGTCATCCGCCATGGCCAGAAGGCATCTGTACCAAGTGCCAACCCAGCGCTATCACTCTCAACAGACAGGTACCAAGCTACTCTCAGTCTGTATCACAAACACCCTTCATTTCATCTAACTCTAACATTATATACAGACAAACTGTTCATTGATCACCCTCTGCTTCTCTGTTTCATGCCTGGTTGGGTAAATCATCATGTCGTGTTGAAACTGCAAAAATTCTTGTTGCAGAAATATCGACATGTGGACAACATCATGTTTGAAAACCACACCATTGCTGACCGTTTCCTTGACTTTTGGAGAAAGACGGGTAACCAGCGGATGGGGTACCTGTACGGACGTTACACTGAGCACAAAGACATCCCTCTCGGCCTTCGAGCAGAGGTTGCTGCCATTTATGAACCTCCTCAGGTGAGAGACTCAGACCTGACACAGAATCAGTGGCCCATCATCCTTTACTGCAAATACAACAATAGCACTAAGTTTTCATAATTTTAGTGACTGATTCTCTATGCCAGGGTCCCTCAAATCCAGTCCTGGACCTCCACTGCCCTGCAGAGTTTAGCTTAAACCATTAACAAACTCACTTACCTGCAATTTTCTAGTAACACCTACCCCTTTTCCAACAAAAAAGAACTGGTGCTGGTTCAAAGTTAGTTCAACTTGCAAACCTTCTCAGAACCTGTTTGTTTTTTCCACTGACTAGAGAGTCCAGCGAACGATGTCATTACGTCACCGTGTACGTCGCCATATGTCTTAGCTAGAAACGCTTGCGCCAACTTCAAGCATAACAATTACAATCGCAGACTACATCGTCTTTCTGCAAATGTTTCTCCTGGCTTTGCGATCGTATATTGGGGTCAGAAGAAGAGGTTTAGAACACATTTGTGATCTAAACCCCGCCCCCAGCCCCCGACGTAAGCACGACACGGTAAAAGAACGGTTCTAGTCCTGCAAAGAGTTGGTGCCCGCTTTGGAACCAATTTTCCTGGCCAAGAACCGGTTCTTTGGCTGTCGAAACACACTCCGAACCGGCTCTCAAAATGCTTTGGTGGAAAAGGGGTATCTGAAGACCTTGAAGAGCTTGTTTCAGGTGTGTTTAATTAGGGTTGGACTTAACTCTGCAGGACAGTGTAGCCTGGTTCTACCAGACTCTCGTACATTTCATTTGTACAGAGAGTCGGGCCTCGCTCCATTGAGAAACGTTTACTTCCTTGTAGGCGGGTTCTCTGTGAAGGTTCAAAACTATTGGATCTGCCCATGTCACTCATGATCTGCCATAGCCAATCGCTAACGTGTGGTCGTGCGAACCATAGAGTGTAAAAAAGAACTCATTCACCACTAGCGGAGTGAGCTGGAAAATCAAACTTTTCTCGAACCCCGTGGGGAGGAGGGCCACAACATCATGGCCACCAACAAAACTTAGCAAACATTGTTCTTGCTCCGGGTTTAACTTCTGTATATTCGGCAGTTTTGCAACGAAGGACCGAATAGCTTTTCTCACGTCTTTCTCCGCTCCAACTCAAACTGACGGACTACATCGACGTCATCGTTCTCAGCCACTCCCTCTGTTCGCTGATTGGTCCTACAAAAAATTGATTTCTGGAAACCAAAGTCTACAGCACAATTCCAGACGTAGTACTGAAGGAAAATGAAATTGAGCGGAAGTGCGTAGGATGGCGCATCCAGGCTAGTGTTGCTTTCGTCAACGAAAATTATGACGAAATATTGTCGTCAACGAACCTTTTTCACGTGACGAAAACGAGACGAGACGCAACGTAAATGCTGGTCATGTGACGATGACTATAATTAAATGTATAATGTAATATCGTTGACGAATAAAAACGAGACTAAATGTGGTTTACAAAATAAAAACTATGCTAAAATGTCTCTTCATTTTCGTTGACCAAAACGAGACGAGACGAAATGTTATTTAACGTTATTTCGTCTCGTTTACTTGCGTTATTACCGGTATGCAGCATTTCTGTTTCCTGTGTTTCACTTCAGGGGCTGCATCAGATCACACTGCGCAGACGCAGGCGACATCACATCCTCAAGCCCCACTCGCGGCATTATTTAGAAGATGCAGCTGCGTGAGTTACGGCTGTTTCACACATACTCCGTAGTCTGTAGTGCGTATGCGGTGCGGTGTGTATGCAGGAGCAGCTCGAGCTGTTGTGTTTTCACATGTGCTGCAGTGCGCAGTTGATCTACGGCTGTAATACCACAATCACAACATTTATTCTCTATTTTTGATTTCAAATCAATATTTCTAGCCTACATCCATTATGTCGCGTTGTTGAGGTAGGCTACTGTGTAGATCTCTGCTCTGCTGTTATGCACGCACCGCTCCCCCGTGCGGTGTGAGCGCTCTAACCTATTAACATGGGTGCGGGAAAAAATACACACCGCAAACGGAGTAGGCTATGTGTGAAACAGGCGTTAGCATAAACGACAACAAACGCAGTTAAGTCTGACACAGAGAAAGGGATTCGTCTTTGGGAGAAAAAGAAGAAATGACATTTGGAAAAACTTTAATTTCATCGTGTGTTGTTTGGTTGGTAAAATAAATATGTTCTAAATTCATATCAGAGCGTCTTCTGTGTCTGGAATAGCATTCTTGAGTCTATAAGGTAACAATAATATAATAAGATAGACTAACAATAATAAGATAAGATTTTTTGAAATGGGTTTGGCTAAAAGAAAATGTTGGTTTCGTTTCGTCTACTACTAGGTATACATATTAAATAGAATTGCATTACTAAAAAGAGACTAAAATACAATTTTCATTGACTAAAACTAGACTATGTCTTTCGTCGACTAAAACTAGACTAAAATGACATCATTTTTCGTCGACTAAAACTAGACTAAAATGTCATCAGTTTTCGTCGACTAAAACTAGACTAGACTAAAAAGAGTATGAACGTGACTAAAACTAATAAAAACTAAAATGACAGCTTGACACAAAGACTAGACTAAAACTAAAATTAAAACAGGCCGCCAAAAACAACACTAATCCAGGCTAAGGACAGTGGCCCTCCAGGACTGGATTTGAGGAACCCTGCTCTAAGCTCTTGTGTGTTATCTGCACTAGTACCAGATAAACACTAGAGGGCAATAATAGACTAACATTTATAGTTAGGCTCCCATCCTTAGACAAAATGTATTTTCAGGTACTTATGCTGAAATGACAAATAAGCAAATTTTTTAACTTTATTTCATAATATATTAAGTCATAATACAATTATAACAATTATAAATAATTTAAATAAGTTCCATAATTTCAATAGTTTCAATAACTGAATGTTCTTTAGGTTTTAAAATTTTAGACCAATTAATTTATGGGATTTTTCTTGCAATTTGTGATTACATTTTTCTACCCAATCAAATTTTAGAACTTGACAAAAATGTTCAATTTCCCTCATATATCCAGGTTTTCCAAAACTGTTTATATCCTGTTTTTTTATATATAAATTACATTTGTTGAATTAAATAAATATAAAAAAATAATTCACAATGTCTGCCATTTCATCCAAATTGCCACTGGATGATTATTAAAGTTATGCAGTATTGCACTTCGTTTCTGTAGTTCCTTAAACATGCATGTATGGAACTATTTGATTTAAAAAGGTCAGGTATTATTTTGCTGCTTCATGTTCTCTTCCTTTGCCACCCGTGTGCTATGACTCAGATTGCAACCCAGAATAGCTTGGAATTGATTGAAGACTGCCAAGCAGAAGGTTGAGAGAATTGCTCAAAACTGGGCCTACGGAAGGTGAGAGACCTTTTCCCATTCCTCTTAAATTGGGCAAATAGTAGTTTATCAAATAAATACATTTACCCAAATTATTAAAGACACCGATTTAAAATTCTGCTGAGGGAGAGGATAGAGAAGGTTGCTTTCAATGACAAAAAGCACAAATGCCACAGGTGACTCCATCAGAACATAATAGTAAATTACACCAATCTGCTGTGCAATATCAAAACGCATTCAATAACAGACTCAGCCCAAATAAAGAATGTTTTTTTTTTTTTAGTATCACAGAAATACTTTTGTAGATTAATTAATATTTTGCAGTAATTAATATTTTCTAAAACCTCAGTAAATACATTTTTTTTTTTTTTTTTTTTTTTTTTGGTGTATTCAGGATCTTGGGAGAATCGAGATCCTTTTTGAAACGCATACACTTTGTGCGATCTAATTACAGAATCGCTCTTATTATACTATATATATAAATAATATATATATATATATATATATATATATATATATATATATATATATATATAGTGCTGGGCCGTTATCGGCGTTAACGTGCTGCGTTAACGTGAGACTCTTATCGCGCGATAAAAAAAATATCGCCGTTAATCTAAGTTGGGTTGGGATCATAAATAGCATTTTCGAACATTGTTATTTTCGCGCAATTCTAGTGTGTAGTATGACATACTTGACGCCGCACCTACTGTCACAGATCACGCAGCAGGGTATTTTCCTGTCAGGGACACAAGGTGTACTTTTCATTCCAAGTGCGCTGTATCCTTTGTATGGGCATGAGCAATGCTCATTTACAAATGAACCACTCTTTTGAGTCGATTCTGTTCAAAGACTTCTTCAAACAAGTTGTCAGATCTGTTAAATCGGTTCGCGAATCAGTTGATCTGTTCAGTTCCTCAGCACTGAATCGTCTGAACTCTGAAGCGCTTTCAATTCACACTCGAGGAGTCGTAAGTAACAGGAAGATTTAAGAACATCAAGAGCGTTGGATGAAGTGGCCGTGGATCTACAGTTTAGTCTAGTGAAAGCAAATTTGCAAATGCATCATATCTTTGCCAGCGATGAAGATCTTTATTAGTTGAACATCTTCGTATGCTGTCTGTGAATGAATGATTCCACAGGACGATTCGAGTTCATTTCATTCAGGTAATACATTTTACAACCAAACAGATTATTATGCCACGATAGCACTACTAAAAAGTATGACATTTTCCGGTTTTTGGACATAACAGTTACATTAATTTATAGGCTACAAAAAAAAACGCTTCAGAGCGTCGGCGCACTGGTTAACAGGTTTAAATAAGCTACCATTGTCCACAGTTTATGAAATTGAACACCCGCCATCCTGCGGTGTGTGCATTGCGCAGTGGCATAATCACACGAATAGTTTACATTGATTGAAACTAATTTGTTTAAAAAGGAGGCTATTGCAAAGGCAGGTTCATTATCATTATGACATATGATGACATTATTTTTTGATCTAACGAGCATTGGCGATGCAAAAACGGACTGTCGTGCGCATTGTTTTTTTTTCTTCTTCCAATTACTATGTTAAAAAAACCTGAAGAAAACATGTTACTTGTTCAATTAATAAACAGTTTGTTTGATGACAAATCGCTAAAGATGAAGTTGGCCTCCATTTCTGTCATTGCGTTTTTTTGTTTTGTTTTTTTAACGATATTCGACTTTTGCTCCTCGATTGTCGAATGGCATTTTTGGCAGAAATTCACATCCCTTTGCGAGGCGAACTATTCTCAAAGACTTACTTTTAGTCATTATTTGGGTAGCACACATATTCTGAATGCCTTCAGGAGAATTCAAATGAACCAATTTTAATCTAGATTAATCTAGATTAATTTTAAAATTAATCTAGATTAATCTAGATTAAAAAAATTAATCTATGCCCACCTCTAATATATATATATATATAATATAGTGGTGGAAAGTTGGATGCTTTAAGTGAAGATCTGCCATAGTGTAGTCATTCATCCCATGAGTTTCTAATAGGATTCTTAGAGTTCTTCTCTCTCCACACGTCTATGACTTCCATATGATTCTTTCAAGTTACTTGCTGATGGATGATAGAAGTGTCCCTTGTTTGTGCCTGAGCATGTGGAAGAGCTTCCAAATGTAGTTTTGGCACACAGAAACTGTAAAGCTGTTTTTGATTATTAATATCAGCTATTTTTTTCAGGTGGGGTGGATTTTCACAGATCTGCTGTCAGAGGACACCAGGATAGGCACCGTTCGCTACACCAGAAACAAGGTGAGTTGACACATGAAAGATGAGAGTAACTACATGGTGTGTTCTAATATCATTATTGACCAATAGATATGTTTCACCTGTTCAGGATTCATACTTCCTTAGTGCAGAGGAATGCATCACAGCTGGACACTTCCAGAACCAACAATCCAACGCGTGTCGGCTTTCTCCAGATGGCCATTTTGGATCCAAGTTTGTCACAGTGGTGGCAACAGGTATGCAGCGTTCCTCCTTTACACCAGATTTACTGCTGCTGTTCTGTTATCCAGTGAGGTGATGCATTAAGTCACATCCCTTTTTGGTATTTGCTTCAAGGGTGATAAATCACTGTCTGTTTCAGTTCATGCTGTTTTTTTAGCACGAAACGTTTTATTGGTACCTGTGAAAAATAAAGGTTTAGTAATATTTGTGTGTTGGCAGGTGGTCCCGATAACCAGGTGCACTTTGAGGGGTATCAGGTGTCCAATCAGTGCATGGCTCTGGTGAGGGATGAGTGTCTACTTCCCTGCAGAGATGCTCCTGAACTGGGCTATGCCAAAGAGTCCAGCACGGAGCAGTACGTCCCTGATGTCTTCTATAAGGTACTGGAATAAAACGCTCATCACACATCATGTAATGAAACATAGATGCTAAATGATAGAATACAGTCATGATGCATGCTAGTGTTGTCAAAAATATCGATACTGAAATATCTGAACGGTACCAATACTAATTTCCTGAAGTATCGATACTAGCCGAGCTGTCATTTTCACTTCTCTCCAAAGGCGCGTGACAAACGCCACGCGCACTCGCACTCGTCTCATTCGCTCTGGTTAAATAGCAAAAGTGAAGTGAATGGAAAGATGGTGAGTGCATGCGACGCCCCCGCGACCCGTTTTGGTTGATAAAGAACACAGCAGGAGTGCTATCTGGAAATATTTTTGATATGAACTATGAAGCCAGACATCTCAAGTCTCCCGGGAGTCTCCGGCATATTGATAGCGTCTCCCTGATGCCCGCAAATTTGTTCAAATCTCCCGGAATCTATAGCGCACATGCGAGACAGAACATACTGCGCGCATAACATAGATAGTGCACGCACAACATACATAGCGCGCACGGCAGAGAGGGAGAGAGTGAGAGACCTTATGAAAGCTAGTCAACCACCCCACCCCACCCCTCCCCTGTTGGACATTTAAGTATCTTTTGTTGACATTGAGATTGGATTTGATTTTTACTTGGAAATACAAAAGATTGCACTTTTTATTTACTTGCACTTTATTGGTTTTTGAATGTATGGCAATCTTTTGAACAAGTGCACTACCTCAGGACATTTTGTTCATATAAAATATACCTCATTGTCATGTTCTAGACTTGTTATGTTTAGCTTTAAATAAAAAAAAAAATACCCCCTTAATATTGTGGCAGTTTTTTTCTCTGTGGTATCGAATATCGATATTTTTCAAGGTATCGTATCGAAGTTAGAAATTCTAGTATCGTGACAACACTACTGCATGCACATACAATACACTACGTTCAAAAGTTTGGGTCGGAAAGATTGTTTTAAAACATTTGAAAGAAGTGCCTTGGGCTCACCAAGGATGCGTTTATTTGATCAAAAATACAGTACAAATTTTATTATTGTTACTTATTGTTTCAGTTAATTGATTTTTATATATTTTAAAGCTTAATTTCATTTTGTGATGGCAAAGCGGACTTTTCAGCATCATTACTCCAGTCTTCAGTCACATGATCCTTGAAAAATCATTCAACCCCCCCCCCCCCCCCCCCCCCCCCCCCCACCAGTATTGTTTAAAGGAGTCATAATGTGCAATTTTCACTTTTCCATGAGAATCAATGTATGTTATGATTGACTAACGATTATACATTGGCCGGGATGCCGATATTCAAAAGTGAAGCGTTTGTTTACCCCAGGGTTCTTAAACTAGCCAACGTGCACGCGCACTCAAATACGAGATTTCAATTTCTCCCCCGACTTGACGTCAAGACGGGGCCGGATATACCATATATGGACACCGCAGAGGAGGCCCGCCCTGCCCCTCTCCCCATCATATTCAGTCAAGAAAGATGCAGAAACGTAGTGCACACGCGAGTTGCTCTGTGGTATTAATCCACATTCTAATGTTTTTTCTTTACCCAAAACTGACCAAACTACAAGGGACCAGTGGATGAAATTTATTTTTAATGACGCTGTTCCAACAACCATCTCAACTTGCTCAACGTTAGGTGTCTGCGCTAAACATTTCACAAAATAATCTTTTACAAATTTGGGGCAATCAGGCGAAGTTGGCATCGAAGCTACGTTTGGAAAAAGGTGCCATTCCAACAATCAGGGACTTGCCTGAATTTGAAACGGTAAGACTGTGTTTTTATTACTATATTTTGTGTAACAAACAGCAGCTAACTACTAATGCGGTTAATGTATGTGATGTAAACACGGGGAATGGACTCTACGAATGCTAGCCACATCTTTCCACTTTGTTTTACACTACAGTAACGATGATAAAATGATACAGCTATTATTTAATATAATCGTATATAATATAACAATGACAACATAACATTGTATTGATTTTTATATATAATAGATAAGGATAGATAAATTGAAAAAACAGTCAAGAAATAATAAACATAAAGAAAAACATAACGTTACGTATGAAAATTATTGAATGTCTAACCACAACGTAAAAAAAGGCAAAAACAACACATTATAGCAAACGTTAATCTCTATAACCACTGTAAACTGAAAATAAAGTAGACTACATCTCCGTTAATGTAATCTACATTAAATTAAAGCTAAACTTATGTGGTTAGCTCGTTACTGATGTTAATGTATGTATGTCTTAGTCAAAAAAATTGTCTTTACCATTCAGAGACATGCTGATGTAGACGTCCTTCCATTGACTGTTGTTCATCTTCCGTTTCCCGTAGGTCGCGGCCAGGTCGGGTTCATTCACAACTTGCGCCATGATCTCTTTTTGGAATGATATGCTGAAGTTACCTGCGGTGTCAAGCCCCCTCCTTCCTGCCACCAATCAACGCGCCCCTCATTTGCGTTATTAAAATGACCGTCCACGACAGCCAAAACCTCGCATTAGATCTCGCGAGACAATAATGCATTCAGAAATAAGGGTCAAACGAGCTCTGGTGTTTATTTTTTTTCCAATTTTTCTTTTTTAGAAGGGCATGAAATGACTATAGTAGAGCGTGGGTATCAAAGTTAATACTACATTATGACTCCTTTAATGAATAGAAAGTTTGAATGAGCAAAAACTTTTTGCACCAATTCAAGTCTTTACTGTTACTTTGGATCAATTTAATGCATCATTGGTGAATAAAAGTATACATTTTCTTTAAAAATAATCTTACTGACCCCCCCAAACCTTTCAACATAAGTAAAGCACATTTTCAGTACAGTCATACAGCTTTAAGTGGTTTCAGTTTTTTTGCCACTATCTTTACATTTTCATTTCTGTTCCAGCAAGTAACTGTAGCCATGATCATATCACTTGCAGGTTTTAACTGATGTCTCTTAACAATCTGAGCTTTCCTTTTTCCTGAGCTTGTCACATTTATTAAAAAAAGAGAAAATGAAAGTTAATTTCATCACTTCTGCCTCAGGAATGAAGGGGATTAGTTGTCAGTGATGCATAAAAAGGTTAACATTTTCTGATCTTTTTCTTCACCTTCAGGATACAGACAAATTCGGCAATGACATCACGCATTTAGCCCGACCACTGCCAGTGGAGTACTTGATCATTGACGTGAGTAGTTGTCATGTTGTTACAATCACATACTTTTGCACTGATCATACTCTAGAGTCTAGACTTTCAACCTACACATGCCAGTAAAAAAGCCAATGGTGTAGGGGAGTAGATGTGTACAATCGTTGTCCGTGATACAAAAACTCAAGTGAATAGCCTGTCTTTAAAGGGATACTTCACCGCTTAGCATTAAGCTTTGTATCAGTAGAAACCCGGTAGTATTTTCGAATGACCTTGCTTCCCTCCCTCATGTCCCCCTGAGACGATAGATTTCTGTATTGTGTGTCTGGGAAAAAAACCCTCCGATGATGCAAAAATCGTCATTTAGCATCATCTGAGGCTTTTTTTTGGCCAGAGGCTAGAGACTACAGCCGCAATACAGCGAGGAACAGTTGCGGATGATGGAGAAACAAGAAGCAGCCGGAGAAGCTACTGCAGCAGAGGAGCAGATCTGTGGCTAGCCCTTTTGTTGTCGTGAATTTCAGCAATGCCATTTTCTTCTGGAAGAAATCACTGAATCTGCTGAGGAAGCGGCACCACCAGCATGTGTAACAGAACACCCTAGCTTTGATTCACACATGGATCTATCAATCAGTTTCGAGTTAACTAGTAGCCAAGTTGTATCATTTCTTCTGATACTGCCCTCTGTAACCGGTAGGCGTGGCTTGGGAGTGGGCTCGTAGGGCAGCGAAGCTAGTGCATTCTGGGAGTTGTTGTCTTTCATCCACATGAGCCAAAAATACATTTTCTGACTTTTCTCAGTCTAGAAGGCACCAACTTCTAAAATAATTTCACATTTCTACTACATAAATGACCCAATTTAAATACACATTCATCTTTCCAGCTGTGAAATATCCCTTTAAGACCCAACATAGAGCCATGTGCCAATTATGGTACATGGCATCAAACTGGCTGTAAACCAATGGCCCATTCCTTATTGACCCCCTATACTTTCCTACTTTTAATGCTATGAAAATGAATGAATGCTATCATAGTCTTTTGTTTTGCATTGCTCTTTTTTTCAGATCACCACCACTTTCCCAAAAGACCCTGTGTTCACCTTCTCCTCTACTTTTCGCTTCCCGATTGAAAACAGAGACGCTTTGGGAGAGACTCAGGTACACATTTAGGGCCGGATTTACTAAATGGCAAATTAGTGTGAGTAAAATCTCATAAAAGCACAGATGGGAGTGGAAAATTCAGCGTTGATCTACTGACGATGTGCACATTAAAGAACAGACGCGCGTAGCCGGATCATTTCCATAATGACCTGATAATTCAAATATAGTTCTTTATTAAATATTGACTTAAAAATGTCTGTGTGCAGGACTTCCACAGTTTAGCGACGTATCTTTCCCAGTGTTCTTCCTCCTCCTCCTTCCTGGGCATCGTCTCAGATTTCCACCTTCTCCTCTTTCTTGTCACCAATGAGGTCATGCCTTTAGAGGTAAGTTTTTCATTGTATTCATCTATATACACACACAACACTCTCCTACATAACCTTGTAATTCCTTCCCTTTTTTTTTTTTTTTTCAGGTTATCATGCTTAGTTTTTATTTATTATCGTGTAGACACAACTGATACTTGTTGTTTGTTGTACTATACTACTACTACACTTGTTTTTGTCAAGTGTGAACTTCATCTTATAAAAAGTTTATTTATTTTCCCTGACAACCTCATCCCCTTCCCTCTTATATCTACAGGACAGCATTGGACTTCTGCTGGATGCAGTGAAGACATCCAATGAGGAATTGGCTCAGACCTGGAAGAAATCCGAGCAATGGGCCACAATCGATCAGCTCTGCAGTGAGTAGTCATGCACAGTTATTTTTTTTATTATTTAGTGTTTTTGTTAATGAGTTACTTTGTTGAGAGCATCTCCATTTTGATATTATGATCAAAGATGGGTCTTGTTTTTTTTTAAAAATTCTTTATCCCAGACACAGTTGGAGGGCAGCCATCGGGGTCTATGGATTACGCCATGGGTGGCCAAACTCTCCCACAGTCCTCTTCAGCTGTGTGGTCCTGCCTCCACTGCACCTTCATGAACCAACCTGGCACAGAGCACTGCGAGATGTGCAGTTTGCCTCGCAGCTAAAACCACAAGAATTCAGGCTGAACCGTACATCCCACCGGGAACAGCAGTGAGAATGGGCGTGCTTCCCTGTATTCCTGCCGTTTTAGTATGCCTAATCTTTAACTCCTCCCCTCCCTCACTGACTGTGTCGGATCTAAACGCCTATGCCAGCTGCGTGCTTGAATATGCGCCCAATCCAACGCTGTGAGCTGCATCACTTGAATGATGAATGATGGCTGAAGATGATGGGTTGTACCCATGTAGCACTCTCTGTGTGAGCCCAGTGCATTCTGGGACTTTTATTTTGACAAAGCACTTGGGCGAAGCTCCTTTCACCCTACTCATCTCCCTTTGCGGTCCAATATAATCTTTCAGCGCCATTGTTGAAACATGATCAATTTCTCTGATATTAAACGTCTTTCCCCAACTCTCACTGAGAATGTTGTGTAAATAATAAACAGAGAAGGAATAATGCTGTTATTTAATTTCAAAAGATTTTATATGTTGAGAGAAATTACTTTTTCAAGCCCATTTTGAGGTGAATGTGCAGCTGAAAGATCTTTCACGTCACCACAGTTTCTTAGATCTTCAACCATAGTGTTGCAAGTTCAGAACACTTTCTTCACCCAACATGCATGCTTTAACATAATCCTTCACTTTGTTTTGATGGACAACGATTTTCCTTGAGCATCAGTTCTAACGCTTGAATGGTTGGTTTGGGTGCAAACCCAGAGTGCGGTTCCTTTTCCTTAAGATTGTAATTGACCATTGACTTCTGAAGGCTTAAGAATCTATGCTTTGATTGGTTTACGTTTGCGTCGTAAAAACTATAGCCACTCAACTTTGGCGCTGGTGCCCTTTTCTGCACCATTTCACTGTCATCACCCTTTCATTTTCAATTTCTCCTTCCGTCCCCTTGGCGCTTGTCCAGATATCAATTATGCTGATTTTATTTTCCACCGTTCAGCCCACGAGGAGCCTGTATCATTGCCCCTTCAAAGAGATATGTCAGGGCCATCTCTGAACACACTCACCCACCTGTCGGCTCCACATCTGGTGAAAATAGAGAGATTGATTGATGGGGAAGGAACAGAGCTACAAAATAAAAGCAAAAGTCTAAACTTGATTGACATCTTTGCCCTTGGACTTCACGTTTTTGTAAACTAGCCTCATAGATCTTTAAGATTGGTCTGTGTAATCTGGACAGATTTTACTGGCTGGACACAGGGTTATACTGTCTTTTGACAGACTTTTTTCCATTTGGTCATGACTTCCTTAATGTTTTAGTAACCAGCCCAAAACATGATCTCTTAAATATGCATTCAGGAGAATTTCAGCCTTCTGAAATGATCTAGATGTTTACATTGCATATTTTGTAGAGTTTCTTTAAATTTCATGATTCCCAATCTCACCCATAATTTCCGACACTGTAAAATTCAGTCTATTGGTTCACTTAAATAGGCACACATTAATCTTTGTCCACAGGAAAAAATCTATTTTTGGTTTAAAAATGGGAGGTTTGACAGTCTTTCCTCTGACTGTGATAGCTGTACTTACATTGTCACAAAACACAGGTGCCCTGAGTTGTATGCTTTCAATTGGTTTTGGGTTTTTAAATTAGAGAATAGGTCAACAATAAAACAGATTACTTTGGATGCTGTGGTCTTGTCTTTTTTTGCTTGATTTTTATCTAATTTTTTGGTTCTTACAATACTCATGCATTCGTTTTATTCACCAACAAATTTCGGTTGTTTTTGTCCTAATGATTCATTTCCAAGATAAGAGAGACAAGATGGGGCCCTGTGCTGCTTGATGTATCGTTTAACATATATTAGCCAGTAGGTAAGTACACTGTAAGTGCACCTGAACTTTGATTGTTCTATTGTACCATTTATTTTTTAGAATAAATATGAGTGTAACCTGAGGTGGGTTACTTTACAGAATGTTTTTAAAAATGGCTACGCCAATTTTGTTCTTAAAAAAAAACAATGGTTGAAGAATAGACCTGAAGTTTTACCTCCAGCCAATCAGAAGGACCTCATGTGTGTGGCAGATGAGAAGCTGAATGCTGAGGTAAAGTGAACTCTACATGAACATCTTACCTGAAGCTCTCTGAAGTTCAATCTATAACCCAGACCATCTGGATCCTATCTAGTCCTCTCAACATAACTCTTTATCTCTCTCTCTAACCTTCCCTCCACAGAAGTGATGACCAATTTTATGGGACAGTTGTAGATCCTTGAGAGTTTTTATTTTTTACCTTTGAACTTAGGAAGAGGTGATTGCATGTTGTGTCGCTGTCAGTATGGTTTTAACGTGCGAACATATCCACACCAGTTAAAATAGGCATGTATGTAAACCCTATACGTCATATTTGCAATAGGTTAATTTAACATTAAATCGTTTTATATTGTTTATAGTTTATATATTATTCTTTGCATTATTTTCTCTCAAGTGTTTCCTGGGATGTTTGACCCAAATTTTTTTTTTTTTACCCTGTACAGATTTCTAGAGATTTGCCTATACCGTAAGTGTGTATCCAATTAAACTGTTGTTTAATATATTGAATATACATGAAAAAGGCCCTTGATGGTCCTTGATTTATAAGCTGTTTGTCTTATAAAAGAAAGTGTGACATTGAAACTGAAACATTACTTCGCTTTTAGACACAACCCTAGCCAGTGGGCGGATTAGTTCGGGGTGAATATATAAAGCCAGAAAGACACATTTTACATTTATTTATTTATTATTACATTGGCTCTTGAGACCAGACCACCTCAGGTAAGCACTTATGTCTAACAATGAAATGGTAATTTCACAAAATATTATTTTGATATTTCATTTGGCAGTACTTCAATATATGAATACATTATTTAAACCAGCATCTCTTAGCCAGTGTAAACAATCAAATGTTTGTGATCATGTGGATTATTTGTTTACACAGGAATGAATTGTCTCATACCGTTACTTTTTGTGCTCTCCATGGGAGCTGCTCAGAAAAGCACAAGACAGACTTCAGAGTGGACTACAGAGCTGAAGGTGAAATACTGAATATGTACAATAAAAGCTACTATTTTACTTAAAAGCTTTTGAAATGTTATATAATTGCTGAAAATGTAAGTTATATTGTCAAATATCTATTAACTAATTTATAAACAAAAATACAACTGTCTGTTTTTGTATATATATGATCACACATATCCCCCCTCCATTTGTTAGCTGAGAAATTGAACTTGAAGGATGTGCCAATCTCACCTTAGTCTTGGATAACTGGAAATATGCCATCATGACCAAGTCAAAGACCTCCTTCTGAATGATCACAATACAGTGCTACCAGAGTATGGAAGGTACTGTGTGTGTGTGTGTGTGCAACTGCTAAAGAGAAGAAAATCTGAAAAATAAAAGTTACTTTTGAAACCGAACTAAAGTGTGGAATCGTGACTCACAATGTACTAAGTCCTAATGTGGTCTTTTCAGGATTCAGCCATTATCTGAAGCCCTAAATGACCTCTACAAGGAATTTAACTCCTTGAAAGATGACTTGCAGAGCTGACCACAAAGTTTGAGGGCATAGAGTTGTTTGTGGATGAATCCCGAACCGCAGAGTCACTCACCTCCTCGAGTGGAGCGCCCACCTCCTGAGGGAGGAAATCCAGCTGAGCCTAGCCTGGCACAAGACAGGGGCGCAGGAGCTGGTGGTGGTGCGAAGAGTTAAGAAACCTGATAATAATTCACAAGTTTAGGACTGATTCAGGTATCTTCTTTATACACAAGACAAGATTTTGTATCGAGATTTAAAATATATATATATTAATGTCTCTTACCAAGTTTCTCAGGTGAGAAAATGTAAGCTTTTTTGATTATTTAGACAATATATATAGGTCAATGTCAGGCTTTACTCTTTTTGATGTTCTTTTCACTTTTATTCATTGTTATTGCATTCAAATAATGTGATGAACAATGGCAGCAGCTTTTGTTATGTTTTGTATTTTCTGTAGTTCTGTTAATTTTTACTTTTTAACTTGTGAATATATTGTTTAACATTATTAAAACAAATAAAAAATTAAAACAATATTATTATAATTTTTTTTGTTCCTACAGTAGTCGGTGGTGTTTTACAAATGCAAACCGCGCCTGCTTTACAAACGCTAATATACCGTTGTTATGCTATGGTAATTAATTGGCTATTGAATATTAATTAGGTAATTAATATTCATGAGGCACGTACGTACATCTAAAACCTTAAAGTAAAAATGAAATTACTCTGCTTCAATATACATATACAAAAAAATAGCTTAAAAACCGTCCATGACAAAATTATTGGGTTTCCTCTTGCCCGAAGTTTTTTGTTCTTTTTTTTCGTACTTTTTTCGTAACGTTTTTTTAACCGTTCTTTTTTTGACGTTATCAGTGTCGGTTATATTTTGAGTCTTGCACATTCTGTCAGTGTCAAGGTAAGTCGACGGCAGATTGTTCAAACCTACAATGTCTTAAAATGGTTACATCTCAATAA